>CM068964.1:94553589-94575075 GCA_035128595.1 Eptatretus atami | reverse complement strand
AAAAAACAAAAAAAAAAAAAAAAAAAAATCAGAAAAAAAAAAGAAAAAAATAATGATGAAAGGATTTTACTGTGTTTCAGTTGCGGCACGTGTATATCCAAGAGGGCTGACGGGTTGAGCTTGTAGATGTTCATGGTTTGTTTGTTTTATGTTGCTGCTGAATTTCTTTGATTATTTCTTCGTGTGCGTGGTAGGTTCACCTTACCAAGGACCGATATATGGGCATGGAGAGCAGCCTAATGTGAGCCCACAGGGCGTGATGGTTCCACCCAACATGAGCCTCCCCCATCCCGGTACTGTAAACATGGCTTTGAGGCCTCAAACCCTGGTTGTCTGGACTTCAATTTTGCTTTTTAAACATTTTATCTACTAATGCTATTTGGGTCATTTCACTGTTAAAAGTTGTCCAAAAAAAAATCTGATCTTCTAAAGAATAGGAATAAGGACTGAGTTCTCGATCACACTGGTAACGATGATTATAATGGAGAAAAAAAAATGGAGGATGGAGGTGATCACAACGGAAGGCTCGAATGAGGTGATAACCGAACAACACTCGTGCATTATACAATGATGCTGAATGTCGTGTGCATGCGCATCCGCAACGTCGCCTCCAATACCGATCGCCTGGCTTGCAGGTTACTCAGGTCTTTAAAGACCGAGGTTGGAATGGTCACAAGTGAGGAAATGCGGAGCCGCCGACCATGTTTCGGACTCATTTGGTCTCTCTCAGGACGGCATACCACGGAACTGTTTACTTGTGATCAGAATAAGTCGGTTAAGTGTGAACTAAACCCCTCAACTTGAAGCAGCGAAGCACAGATCGAGTTCCCAAACGGCCATTTATTACCTTCCCATCGAAGGTGCACAGAGGATGTGTTTCACCCGTTTGTTTGTCTGTTCGTCCATAATTTTTAAGATGTCCTGCTCACAGACGGACAGATTCGGACAAAAATTGGTGGACAGCTTGGGTGTATGACAAGGACGAATTAATTAGATCTTGATGAAGATCTGGATCTTGGTAATTTTTTTTCAAGTGATTCTCACCCATTGAGGGATCGGGCCAAAAATGATATTTAACGGGATATCTCAAAAAGTTAGGCGGATTCGGACGAAACTTTGTGGATGAAATGGGTAGGTCAAGAACAAGGTGATTCGCCTTTGGTGAAGGTTCTGATGCAGATCCGCCTATCAGTGGGATACACAATGTAAAGTTGTAAAGTGTTCATCCTGGCGGAGGTCGAGTGCTGTCCTAGTTTGTGAAGTGCAACATGCAGTCTAGCTGAAGGATAAGGTTTCTCATGGTTTTCTTCTTTCAAGAAAACTTTTATTCAAAGAAATATTTTCTTACTAAGCAAATTTATTTTTGCAGTGTAGTTCATTCCGGGTGTCCACAAGTCACCATTCCAAATTCATGTGCATGTGTATACCATCATGTGTTGTCTTTGTGTCAAGTACGAAAAAATCGGTCCACACATGTCCGAGATATGGTTGCGGACGCATGCATGCATGCGCGCACGCACGCACGCACACGAAAATTGAGACCAAATCCATAAGCCCCCGTTTTGGACTAAGTCCAATGGCTAATAATGATTTTATAGATTGTTTAAAAATAAATCTGGAAGTTTGGGCCATTGAAGCAGTCTTGTACACCACCCTATTTAACATGTCCAAGTACTACAAAACTGGAGGTTCTTGGAAGTGATAAGAAGGTGATTTATGTCTACAGTATTCAAGCATATAATTCAATGAAAATAAAATAAAGATTTTAAAAGTCATAAAAAAATTATTAATTCTGGAATTTACCACCAATAACTAGTTGCTTTTTAACACCAACCTAACGAACACATGACATGAGTTCCTCATGCCTGTTGTTTGTGTCCTTTGTAAAGTCCTTAAAACCAGTAAGTTCCTCTTTGGAATGATTTTCAATTTTGTTTGATTGCCAGACAGGTAGATAAAGTCATATAATATCTCACTCCTCTCTGCGCATGTGCGATTGGGACAAATTCAGAGCTAAAGTACTGTAAAACGAACAGTTTGTTTTCGATTCATGTTCCAATTGTTTTTCAAAATATAACATTCAATTCAAATAAGTTTTTTTCGGTCATAAACTGACGTTTGTAGACGGACGGACGAACATGAACCAGTTGCTTACCCAAATCTTTTTATTGCTTTCCCTGCGTGCCTGGGTTAAAAACATTTCTCAAAGTTTTATTGTCAAGATAATCATTAATAATCATCGCTCTATTTTCTTCCATGTTCGGATCAGCATTCCTGCCTTTTACGGTCTTCCTCAGATCCAACAATATCGGTAAACACCACGTCTTTAAATACCCCATCGGAAAAAGTATCCAGAGGTGTATGTCTGGCAAAACATTGGGCCAACAGAATCAGACCGCTGCACCAATCATCAATCATTGAGTGTTCATTCAGGAATTCTCGTCCTATCAGACTCTTATAGGGAAGTAAATCTTGTAGCTAAATGACCTTTGCTTGCACGTCAGCCAGTTGTGGGAGTACAAAGTTCTCCAACATATCCAAGTAATTTTCGGACGTCATAGTGACTTCAGCAAAGAAGAATGGCTGATGACTCGGTTATGCATTCGTCCACATCACATGTTCATCTTTAAGCTGTCTTGCCCAAGTTCTCAGATCTCATTAGGAAGCTTGAGCCCCAAATCCTGACGTTTTGTCTGTTAACCTCCCGAAACGTGGAAAGTGACTCATCTGAGAAGAGCACACGTCCTTAGAATCCGTCTTCATGTAAGCGTTTCAAAATGTCCACTGCAAACATCATGTACTGCGTGTAGTCATTCAGCTTCAGTGCCTGCACCAGCCGAACCTCGTATGCACACGTACAGCTCGGTCACGTGTGCAGCACGATGTGTACCTTTGAGTAGCTGCAGCCCTTGGCGGTAGTCTAAATGGACTTGTGGGGGTTGCGCTGCAATGACTCACGAACTGTGTTCAACATCCTCACTACTTGTCCTTGCGGCCGTCCCCTTCCTTTATAGATGCTTGTTGCAGCCTTGTTTCAAACCTGCCCCCTTCTTCTGCAGGATGCTAATAGTCTTCAGGAACTTTCATGTCATTCAAGATTCGTTTTTATCGATGGTGGCTGCCTTCCGTCGGTCGTCCTGAAGCTGTGAACCTGTGTGGCTGATTCGATCTCCATAAGCCAGGCAGCACATTGTGCTTTTTCTTGCGGGGCACCTTTGCAGTAAATGTGATGTCGCATGTCACAGGAGGCGCCTGAAAATGGGGAAAAGTCAATAACAACTCTGACAATGTTCTTTCACGTGCAGCAAACACCATCGTTGTATCCTGTTTCATTCGTTTTGTTTTGTTTTGAACCTTAATTTGTTTTTTAGACATCCTGTTAAAAACCTTGGCAGTTTGAGACCTTTTCATCATTTGGTGATGAGACGATATGTTAGAACGATGGTGTCGATGTGTAACTTAACGATGGATCGAGTATGTCCCTCTTTTGGCAATGACTTAATGTTGCTTTAATTTATAATTTTTTCCTCCGCTTCCTATCTGCGTAGGGCTGCACCACACCCACCAGCTGGCCACCTATACCCATCGCCGGTCTCCGTTTCACCCGGGCAGTCCCCTGGACCACTACTTAATCCGGGGTACTTTTCTGGTGGAATGCTGCCCGGGTACCCTGGGACTCCGCTTCCCAGCTCCAGCTTCCTACAGTCCGAGTCCACTTCCTCATTTGTTCCAACACAGGTATCACTCATTGATGTTTACATGATGTAACTCCAGAACGAGGTTTATTTTGCTTTTTATTATGTTCATCAACTTTCGATGTTATAGTCAAGCTAGCAATACAAGTTTTGTCCGTTCACCCCTACAAAACCAGCAATGCTGGTCACGTGATTCTGCAGTGGATGGGTTTACCTGCGCTGTGTATCTGTCTTTCACCGTCTTCGTGAAGGCCAGGCGTCGGGGCATTATCACTGAGAGAGTCTGTACGTGCATGTTAACTGCGTGGGATGCAAGGTGCAGCTGATGTCTTTGACCGTTGGCGCTTCAAGGGGCAAAAAAGGCCACAGCACCTAACATGCTCTCATCAGATTTCAGTTGATAAAATCCGCTCTTGTTTCTCAGTTTATAGTGTGCTGCTCAGTTACTAGGAAACTGGAAAGAATGGAGGTTGTGGAACGTGTTGTGTTCCAGTTGTGGAACTGGGGGGGGGGTGGGTAATAAGAAGCATTTGGAAAATCAAATTGATTCAAAATACAAGTAATGCTTGAGAGAACCATTTGCATTCTGCAGCCTCGTTGCAAACCTGTTTGCAGGCACACCCACACGTATATGGCGGAGTCACGTACTACAACATGATGAGCAGCAAGTCCAGCCGAAACCATCGCCACCACGACGCGCTACCCAGCCCGTGTCGTAAAGCCCCGCCGGAGGTGAGCCGTTTACCTTGCCATCGCTGAATTTTGCCAATGTGGAATCTCAGACTGTTTTGCCTTCCAATATGGTATTGCATAATATAGTGAAGTTGTGCACCTGATATTGATTAGTGTCCTTGACCTACTTTGTTTGGATTGTGACCGAAGTAATAGAAACATCTTTTTGATCATAACTTGAAAATTTTCCTCCTATTTTCACGATGTCGAGTTTTATGGATCGATTGTTGATGGGACACATTTTCTTAATTTACACTTTATCTATAAATGTTGAAGGCCAGGGTCATATGACGGTCTGAAAAGAATATGGCCATCATTGGATTGCGGGCACCGGCGAGGCTTACCCTTGGGGATCACTTATGATCGCAGATATCTCGGTCCCTTTCCAATTCCAAGAAAAGCTCTGATGGCTAATTCCAATAAAGTAACGGATGCTCTCCATAAATGCATGTGAGTCTACAATTTGAAAGCGAACAAACACATGTCTTGAACTTGTTACCAAGAGTCCTGGATGGAAAGCCATCTCGGTGAATAAAGTGTCGCACCCCATGAAACTGGACGATGATACGCTCCAGGCTTTGCTGCTCCACTGCCGAGGCTCTGTCCACCAGCATGATGGCACGCACCGGCTTTACCGCAGCGTCTTAGAGAAATGGCTTTAACGTCGACAATGGTGGAAAATCTCCAGTGGCCAGCACCAAACCCGACTTAAAACCACATCAGACCGCTCTGGGACATTTTTAGAACATCCCTCGAATGTCGGCACGAACAGACCAACAATCCACCACCAAACTTGCGATCCTTCGAAGGATTATGGTGTGCACGTTAGGCCCAAAATCTGAACCGTGTTTTTTTTTAGTAGCTAAGTCGGTTTCTGTATCGATCTTTCTTGTAATTATCCCTCTTTACCTGAAATAGCTACACACCTTCAAAAGACCTCTAAATAAAACGGGGTATAGAGAGGTGGTCTCTTTTTTTTGAGGCTAGATTGTGTTTGTCATTGTGTTCTGGTGTTTCATCCACAGGTGAACAGGAAAGAGAGAGCCAAAGAGCAAGGAAACACGTGAACACCCCACCAGTGTCATCTTCCTCTTGACATTTGCTACCGTCTAGCTTTCCAAGGAACCGTCTAACTTGACTTTAAGTTCCTTTAAGGTGCGGGGGGGGGGGGGGATGGTTTGGGAGTGGGTAGGAGGCATCCTATGATGTAAATGTCAATGTTTATTTGAAATTTAGCTTTATGCAATAAGCAACTGAATCATAAAATGCCTTAATGCAAAGAGTACATTGGTTTTGATTTTCTTACCCCCCCCCCCAATTTGTTACATTTAGTCGTATCTCCGCATGTTTGTATTGATTTTTTTTTTTGTGCCCTTGACGGTTTGTAACGTGGCACTTATCGCATGAGCAATAACCATCCTGCTTGGAAAGTCCATGATATGAACATAGCAAGTGAAGCACTAATTTATACGGATAAAAATGTACGTTCCCGAGCAGTGTTCGAGCGTTTCCTTCTGATCGTTCCACTGTTGGGTTTGGTTTTATTTATTTTTTCTTCCTTTCGGCACAGGATCAGCATGTTTTGGGTTGTCCGAGTGCCGGCGGATTCGTTCAATTCACATTTCAGGTTCAGATTACACGAGGGTCGGTGAATGAGTGTGCGGGCCTCAAAGTACAAAAGCAGTGTTAACTCGAGCAACGGGAAGAGGCCGCTCAGCCCGTCAAGCCAGTGCTGTTCGGCTTCGAGGTAAAGTTATTGTTAAAAACGAAACACAAAAGGCATTGTGGATATGAAAATGCATTTAAAATTCACGTAGAAATCTAGTTTTTGTTGATTTGACGTCAGCCCGTGAACTTGTTGACGTTCATCGCTCTTGCTGCCATTCTTATCAACTTTCTTTGTTTTGTTTTCTCATCTTGTGCTGCTATACCGTCACATGGTGTTTGAAGATGCGTACTGATATGTACATGTGGAATTCGTCTTAGTAACAGGGTTAGAGATTTTGTTGATCATTTTAATTTTGGAACCATTAAAACAGTTTTGTTTTATTGTTTAAAGTACGAGTGAAGAACCGTCCGTAAGGGTTCATTGCCCCATCTTTTGTCTGTGTTTCATGCTGAGAATTGTGTATGTCATTAACTTGTAATACTCCTCACACAGGCACAATGAGATGCACATTTACCATACTGGAGAGAATTTATTTATTTTAGTATGGCCAACAGATCTCGTTAACAGGTAATCCTCTCACCGTCCCTTAAATTAAGAGCTACGTCTGAAGTTCAGGACCCGCCACCCCAGGAACAGTCGTGTAATCAAACCCCGGCCCTTCGAGTAATGTACCGATCTTTAAACATTCGCCCAATGTTTTCATGCCAATTTTGCTTAAAATATGTTACGAATCTCGCGCCCGCCGGCGCGGACAGCCGCTTTTAGCCGAATCGCGGCCGTACGCCCACCGAACGGACAATTCAGTCGCGACTTTCCGGAACAACGCCGAAAACCAGTCACGGTGTGCTCCAAGCGCACTGCACGGCCTAGTCAATTATTTACCGCGCGCGAACAGGGTCAATCGCCGAATTGTCGATATGCTAATTATTCGCGTGGGCAGCCCACGAGAGACCGTACCTCAATGAGGTCTGCTTGGACACGAACCGCTTAAGCGGTCCGTCCTTTCTGGATAACCGAGCGGGGTATTATCGCGAGACCTCGCTGGACCGATTCTTTTATCGGCTATCAAAAAGCCGTTACCATTCCGAAATGCAATACGGCAGTTCAATGGGGAAAATGACACGAGACAGGTTCACATTCAATAAGCACATTTATTATTTATACTATACAGTCATGCAGGTGTGGAAAAGCACGCAGCAATATATAGCCCAAACCAGTGCAAAGGAAAGAGCTAATATCGTCTATAATTAATCATGTTACGTCACTTATACAGTTCTACTTGCGGACATGGCGCCACAACATTCATTCGAAAGAAAAAAGCCCCAGGACAGACGAGGGGCAGACTGGACCTTTGCTCTTTATTGCACGGAGCGTGTAGACCGCAGAGCCGCGCAGGTTACCTTCCTCGCTGGGGAGACCCGCGACGTTCCTTCCCGCGGCAGCTAGCGTAACCGCGGTCGGCCGCGGCCTGGTGATTCGGGCCCCGCAGGCAACGCCTGAGAGGAACGAACGGGTCTTCGCTCTTTTTGAGTTGATGCTCTCTTTAAGAACCGTTCGTCCTCAGCGATGCTGGACCGTTCCGAAGCCCGATCACCTCAGACCGTTCGGAGCTGTTTGCGACTCTCTGCGGCTCGCACACGAACACGCAGCTCCGCGCGGCGCAGCAGCTTAGTCGCGCTCGCGCCTCGCGTCTCGCCTCCTCAGTTTCTCCACTGACTCAGGCTTCAGGCTCCAGACTTCACGCTCCTCGACCTCTCCAGCTGACTGCGCTTGGCGTTCGCTCGCCCATAATCGGGTCCGTGAGGCGAATTCTGACCTCCGCTCTCCGACCTCTTCGACCTCCACTGGCTCCCCCTTTCGACCTTTTGATCTGAATTCTGAGGCGAAGCTTGCACAGAGCGGACGTGCGTGACATCCGACTCCGCGCGGCGAGCGGACGTGCACGAGATCACCGACCCGCACGGCGGCGGACCCCCGCGTCTGCCTGCCATGCGCGTTCGATGCGGACTCGCCGTGGCTGGCGCAAAGATGGCGTCGCTTCGGAGATGAAGGTGAGCGATGTTGTTCGTGTTGTTGGGTATCGGGGGAGATGCGGGGTTTGGGAATGGTGAGATGTCAATTGTTGTGGAGAGGGTGGGTTGCTGTGGGAGAAGGGTCATTGGACTAGTTGTTGTGCTGTTGGCGTTGTGTGACGAAAGTTTAGTGCAGTTGGGCTTCTGACGAGAGGGTGGATTGGTTACTGATGGTTTCAGGGTGTGGCGTTGTGGTGAAGGTGGTTGGTGGTTGGCATGGTGGAGAAGGTGGTTGGTGGTTGGCGTGGTGGTTAGTCCAAAATAATGATAGCAAAAGAAAAACGGCTAAGTCAAAGATCACAGCCCGGGTGAACAAATAAATCCATTAAAAACGTGGGATAATCTATCCAAACCGACTATCGGCATAACGATCGAAGGACCTATATGTGCTTCTGCGAATTCCACAGCCGTAACACTACCCCCTCCCCTTTTTACAGACTCGCCCGAGTCGTCGAATTTTCGTGTGCCATCATGTGTAAGTTCCCCTAGTACGTTTTATCTTCGGATCCCTGATGCGACATTTATGTAGTCGTTCCAAAATAAATAACCTACGGGCTGAGTAACTAACTAAACAAACCCACTCATACAGACGACTAACTAAATTGCCGGCGCCAGGACAGAACAACCGTAGGGGGTGAGCAACTCATGTACAATTCGCTTTCACCTTTAACTTATCAATCGCACCCTACACACGAAACCTGGCCCCCTTCCATGCGCACTGAGGACATTCGTGCGGAAGCCTGCAGAAAATAAAACACTAGGGACGCAGTTCCTACTCACACCCATCCTCACTCTAATCCGTCCTGCTGTAGATCGTTCCCTTCGCATACTCTGCGCCTGAACAATGCACGCAGCACAGAACTGCTGCCCCCTCTCACCAGCTCGGCATAATGCAGTCCGAGGCCTCCCCCTTGAATGAGCGCAGTGAACACAAACGGCGCACGGGCTGCTCAACGCAGCCCCGTGGTGTACATGGATGGATGGACAACACGGTGCACGGGCCGCCAATGCAGTCCCGTGATGCGGCTGCCTACAGGGCAGTCCTGGCAGACGCGCAAATGATCCTGGCGCACATGCGATGGATGAATGGGGAAAATGCAAGGAAGGGCTAGCAGGCATGGGATCAAGGCAAAGGCAGGCAGACAAGGCATGGCAAGGCCGGCACAGGCCGTCGTAGCAAAACAGGCCGGTGGTGAAGCTGACCGGCACAGGCCTTGTAGCAAAAACAGCCGGCAGATGAACTGACCGGCACAGGCCTTGTAGAAAAACAGCTGCAGATGAACTGGCTGGCACAGGCCTTGTAGCAAAACAGCTGGCAGATGAACTGACCGGCCTCTTGTCTTGTCCTGCAAGTGTGTGGAGGGAGTGTGGTGTGCTGGCCACTGGAAGGCGGGCTCGGACCTACCTACTGTCTCCCTCCCACCTATCGCCTTTGCCTGTCTCTGTCCATACCAGCCCTTAGTTTGCAAAAATCCACCCAATTTAGCCCCAACTTATTTTTTTGTTTTATTTTATTTTTATTTTCCTATTTATAAATCGTCTCCCTAACCCTTTATCGTCTTTGTCCGGCCAACCTATTCTGTCACCTCGCCTACTCCCAACCCTACATTCCTTCCTGGAGGGAATAAGGGAGAGCTAGTGTCCTGTGTCGAGGCCCAACGAAGCCTCAGAATGGCCTCCCCAGATCTCAGCGATATATTTTACCCAAAGTGGTCAGCGGCCACAACGAGAGGGAAGGGATGGATGGTGTGGAGGGTACATTTCCTAATCTACCCTAACATTATTTGACTTTAAACTACCCGGGGCTTTCCAAAAGCGCCTCTCGCTTAAACTGCTTGTTCTACAAACCAAGATTCCCGTCGCCTGTGTTGGTGTCCTCACAATTTTGGGCCTCGCCTCAAATTTCCCTCGTGCCCTCGCACGGTTTCATGGCTGGGACGCGTGGCTCCCTGGCAGGAACTACCCTCTGCCGATTCTCAAACTATGGCACCCCCGGGCCCTGCAACTGCCTCCGAGCCTACCAGCTCCCTAAAAACCGGGGAGTGCCTCCCTGGCGACCCCCCTCGATGCCCACGTGGTGTGTTGGCGCTCCGGGTCCCTTTCCGAGGTCGCCCGTGCCCAGTACACTGCCCCGTCGGCATTTGGCGCACGGGCCCCGCATCATGCGGGCCCACTACACTATCCCGGCCCCCCATGGACCTTGGCCTACCGCGGCCGACTATCCCGGTGCCTGGGTACCCACTAAGCGATACCGTTCGCAGCCACGCTCCAGCCCGTCAACAGGGCTCCTGCACCCCTCCAAACGGGTTCGAGCCTACGTTCCCACCAACAGCAAAACGACCTCCATTTTGTAAATTTAACTAACCCACAACTCACATATACTGACCCCGGGGTCCCTTGGTGGGAATCACTCCTCCCCCCAATCACTCATCGCACCATGCTTCCACGTTCACTCCATACACTCAGGCCCGCTGGCCCTCCACTCACTCAACACGTTTCCATTCCATTTCTCAACTCACATCGCTGATCACTGCCATTCTTCACTAAATCCCATAACTATCTCGTGCTCCCTCGTCGTCCTTAAACTAGTAGCACATTCCATTTACACCTACGAAGCTAAGCTACATCCCACAACATACTCAAAGTCCGTCCGTGTCCTCAAAAATCCCATTTTCCATCCTAAATCTGACCTAAAATCCCTCTAACTAATCCATTCCACGGGCTCCATGAGGACTTATCCCTGCCCCATGAGGCCGGTCTAACTAAACTAACCCTTCCCCCTAACTATGGTATCCTGTGCCCGGGACGGGGGGTCTTCCACCCCTTGGCCGGGAATCCTGTTCACCCGAAGCAAGGCTTGCTTTTTTTTTTTATGCGCACACCAGCGCGGCAACTCGCAACCTGCGCTTTTCCCGTGACGTCATGGCAGCTGTTCGCGCTTCGCGCACCTCGTCCCTCTTGGATGGTACCATCCGGCAGGAATTTTCCTTCTGCCGGATTCCAACCATACATGCAGCCATGAGGTCACCCTGCGCATTCAAAGGAAGCCTCGCGTTTCGAGGGGTTCCCACGCGAACACATGTGTCTCTCGCGGAGCTTTACAAACGCGCTCGCGTGGAGAACCCATCCGGTCCAAATCCATATCCCAGCCTACTTTCTGTCCGTCTGCGGGGTCGGCTCGAATCCACCGCGGCGTTTCCGGACCGGGCTTCACTTCCGCAGGCGCGTACGTGCGGCCTCGTGCGTAGCACAGCACGGACCCCGCGCGCGCTGCCGTGCAAACGCCGGCGCGGTCCCCAAAACAGCTACGGCCGCTATTCGGCCTTTGTCCACCGTCAGGCACCGTCTTCGTCGCACTCTCGCGCACAAACTCCACGTGCCACGACGCTCACACACCTCAACATGACATTCACACTGGGACATGCGGTTGCATGTTCGCGCATGCCAACCGCCATTTCCCTCACATACAGCGACTCACACACACGGCCGTTCACTCACGCATGCCTTTCACTCGCACACGCTGTCTCTTCCACACACCGGTGCTTCATCCACACACGGTGCTTCATCCACACACGGTGTTTCATCCAACACGGTGTGCTGGAGGCACGCATTTCGGCTCACTCGCAACCTCGCACACCATTTTACTCACACACGCGGTTTCTTTTACACAAACCTTTTCCCTCACACACGCGGTTTCCTACACAACGGCCTTTCACTAAGGCACTCCTTTTCACCCACGCACACCATATTACTCACACACGCGGTTCCTTTTACACACGCCTTTCACCCACGCTATGCGCGTGTTTCAGCACACATTTCACCACACTTGTAAACACACATACCGGAACAATCACGCTGGGGATGTGTGCCACAAGGGGTGCCGGGGCCTTCACACCTACAAGCTTCATGTGCACCGTCAACAGCACTCGCCCCCTCTACCTCGCAAAGCTCGACCGGATCCACCTGGTCGTGATCAGCTTCAAGGGAGCATAGCGTCTCCCCTTGTTCCTGAAGGAGGCTATCCAGCTGCCTGCACCGGGCCACGACACATTCCCCGAGCTCCCCTTCATTGTACTCCACTACCTCCATGTGTGTGTGTTCGTCTTTCACCCGTCACTCCAGCTGGGTTGATTCACTCCAGCTGGGTTGATTCAGCCTGTCATCCTTCCAAGGTCGGCAAAACGAGTACCAGCTTACTGGTAACGCCGCGGGCATTGCATCAGCGACACAGCTGTGCCCCCCAAAAATGATGTAGCCAAGCAGCCACAGGCTGAATATGAATCAATAAATAACCACTCGTGGAGGATCCCGTTGGTGTTGTGCTCATTCGGGAGCATTGGGATGAAGCGGTAACCTCCAAGGCATTTTGAAAATATTTTGTGCCTCCTCTAGATCTTGATTGTTTATCTATGTGCATTTGCTCATTTCCTTTTGTCTTTGGAATATGGGTCCATCCAGTCTTCTTCTTTCTCCTTCTCTGATCAAGACTACGACTTTGATCGTAATAGAGAAGCTGGCATGATCCTGCGATCCAGAGAGCTATACTGGCAGGACCTTGCTCCTAGTTGGCCGACCAGTCAGGCAGGTCGAACGGTAGGAGCTAGATTAATAGTCATATCTTTGGAGGAAGGAATTTATTGTGCCTGGCAGTCACCCCCACATTCACAGTGGTTCTGTGAAGAGGTTTCTTCCTTGTTAGATTCAGCTGAAGTCGAGCGAAGTGAGGTCCTGATATGTGAAACACCCTGCAACCCATGCCTGCAGAAGAACGGACTTTTGGAACGCCGGCCTCATTTTCCATCCAATCGTCATGTACCTTGTTAAATTTTCTCCAAGGGTAGGTTCTCCGTCCGATGTTGAAAGTTTTGTGCAAATCGCTCAAGCAGTTGCGGAGAAAATATTTAAAAGCGAATAAAGGTGAAAAAGTGGGGTGGAGAGAAAAAAAAAAGCGAGGGCTTCGTCGTTCTAACATTCCACAAAGGGTCAAGGATGGTTGTGGTTTCAGGACGTGGTGAATGGCAATATCCATTCTTTTTCTTCTATTCTGCCATATTTAGTCTGAGTTATTCCACATCTTTCTTGTCTGGGACTTCCTGTGGGATCTGAGTTCTGTCTCTGAAGGTACCAGAAATAAACAATTGCATGTCATGGCGCCTGTTAGTATGGGATCCCAACTCTTTGGTATGCTTTGAGAGGGTGATCATCAACGGGTGTTCCATTAGCAAGCAGCTTGCCTATCGCTGCCAACCCAGTCATTCTGTATCAACCGCTTTGCAGCCGATCAGCAAGTAGAGAACATGACAGAGGTGGTTCGTTATGTGAATAAAAATGGCAGTCCAATAGTCCAATCAAATTTTACTTTTCATCCTCATTCTTCCTTCCGTGTAAGTGCTGCTTCATCAGGTGAAGATTACTGCACTGCGTATTATCCAAGATTATAAACCTGCAAACTCCCCCACACCAATCCACCAGACCGTGCACAGCGACACTCAAATCCTTTTCATATTCGCTTCTCCAATGTGAAGAGCTTTCGCTCCAACCTTCATTTCATTCAGCTTCGCTCACCGAACCTTCTGCTTCCACCTGAGGGTCGATTGGACAGTGGCCCTGTAAATTACCTGGTTACATTTTTCACCACTTGATCGTCTTCCCGTTCATGGTCTTGAGATCGATGTTAAAGATCTTTCACTCGTGAAAATTCTCTTGAAAGTGGCATTCGTGAGTTTGTTTCCTTCCACCTTGCTCTTCTACACTGAACATCTCCCTTCATGCTGGGCTGGATGCAAACTGAAGTTTTTGTCAGTGCAAACAAGGTGATTTGTTCTAGTGTTCAAGTGTATAATTCCATTGAAATAAAATAAAGATGGTCGAAAGAAAACGCAAGATATTTTTTGGAAGTTTACCGCCGTTGGTGCAGCGTCTTTTACACCACCTTATTTAACACGTAACATTGGTTCTTCGTGCCTGTTTGTGCAATTTTTGACGTCTTAAAGGGGAACCCAAATGTTAGACAACCTCGACGATAATGTGTCCCTTGATACCCCACAAATAAATGTCTTTTTCCCCATTTATAATAAGTAGGTAATTTACGATGATGTCAAAATCATCGTCTTCGTGCTTGGCCCTGACGTCACACCCAGGAGTCCGACCGTCATCTCCGTATTCTCTACCCGTTATA
The DNA here is from genome assembly GCA_035128595.1 of Eptatretus atami. Lineage (NCBI taxonomy): Eukaryota > Metazoa > Chordata > Myxini > Myxiniformes > Myxinidae > Eptatretus > Eptatretus atami. Next base: position 94,560,729 of record CM068964.1, on the reverse strand, counting down.
ACGCTGTACGATTGAACTCAAACGCGAACAATTTTCGATTTTCCACAAATATGCGAGTCGAATCCATCTCTGTCATTATATGAATCGCAGTCCGCAGTAATACAAACCAAGATGATTTTCTGCTCCAGCAATGGCCAAAAACCCCAAAGTTTGCGACAAATTGGATGAGGTTGTCCGAAATACCCGAGTGTGGATCAGGCCGGAAAGAGCTCGCTTTTGTGCTTGGAACATTTTCGGAGCACTGTTTATGAAAGATCTTGTGGTTATCTGCCACCATGAAGAGAGGATGCAATCTGCACGTTAAGTGGAAGAAACTGCCGTCGCTCGAAACTGTGCAACACCATCCTACCCAGCTACCAGAAATGTACATGGGCGCCCACTCCCCCATCCGCAATCAACAATCAGCCCACAATACACACCATCACTCAACAATAAATCGTCAAATTGAACGGAAAAAGAAAAACCTATAAATCTGTAGTGAACATGCGACCAGAATTTTAATCTTCACCTTCAACATCTCCAATCCTCCATCGTCACCATTACGTCTGAATTGGCTCCACAATTCCCCCGGAAGTGTTTCCTTCACTAATTTTGTCTCCAATAGTTTCTTTCAAATCCCACTGATTGTTTCAACATATGAGAACCTTCTGAGTTGTTAATGACGGTGGAATTGGTATCGGAATCCGACCTTAAAATACACTTTATCTATGTAAAGCAACCATTTGTTCAAGGTGGGTTCCAAGTGTTACATGACTGGAGAAAATCGACACTTTTGGACTTTTTTGGCACTTTGTTAAACGACATGACAAATCACTTTGTGTTTGGCAAAAAAAAAAATTCAAAATGTTTTTTTCCCTATCAAATTTGATAAATGATTTTTAGAAGAAAAAAAATTTGTTTTGTTCTCTTTAAAAACAGTAAGTTTCCTGTTGAGAATGATTTCAATTTTGTTTCACGACCAGATGCCGAGGCAACTGCTCTCCCGTGAGTGTGCGTGCTCACTCAGGACAATACTTTCGTACATTTCCCCGAGTACGGCTGAAACTGCAGCTCGTACACGTTGAAATGAAGAAAGTCAAATAAGATAGAGTAGTTCCTCAACCATAGCCAGTACCCAATTGCTTAACCCACTGCTGTGCTGTGTGAGGGTAAATCCATGATAACACAGCAATATTGACAATAAGCACGAACATGTTGTCTGTCTGTCTTTGTCTCTTCTCTCTCATCATCTCGCTGCTTCTCTCTCTGCTCTTCTCTCTCTCTCTCTCATCTCCTCTCTCTCTCTCTCTCCTCTCTCTCCCTGCCCCTCGCCTGCTCCATCCGTCTTCCCTCCCTCCCTCCCATCCGTCTCCTCCCTCTCTCCCCCCCCTCCCCTTCTCACCTCCCCCCTTCCGTCCCTCTCTCATCCGTCTCTCCCTACCCTCTCCTCCGTCTCTCTCGAGCCCTCTCCATCCGTCTTTCTCTGAGCCCTCTCCATCCGTCCTCCTCCTACCCTCTCCTTCCGTCTCTCTCTCTCTTCATCCTTCCTCTTCTCTCAATCCTCTTCTCATCTCTCTCTCTCCTCCCTCATCTCTCCTCCTTCCTCTTCTCTCTTCCCTCTCATCGTCCCTCTCTCTCTCCTCCGCTCTCCATCCGTCCTCCCTCTCCATCCCTCTCCCCATCCCTCCTCATCCTACCCGTCCTCTTCTCCCCTCTATCCGTCTCTCTCTCTCTCTGCTCCCTCCCTCTCCATCCGTCTCTCCTCCTCTCTCCCTCACTCTCCATCCGTCTCTCTCTCTCCCCTCCCTCTCTCTTCATCCATCCGTCTCTCTCTCTCCTCCTCTCTCCGTCTCTCTCTCCTGCCCTCTCCATCCGTCTCTCTCTCTCCCTGACCTGCTCCATCACGTCTCTCTCTCTCATGCCTCTCTCATCACGTCTCTCCTCTCTCGCTCCCTCTCCATCCGTCCTCTCTCTCTCCTCTCTCTCTCTCTCACCGCTCCCATCACCGTCTTCTCCGTGTCACTTAGAGTCTCGTCTCTCTGTCCCTCTCTCTCCGGTGTGTGTCTCTCTCTCTCTCTCTCTTTCTCTCTCCCTCTCATATCCGTCTCTCCTCCCGTGTCTCTGAGTCTTCTCCTGTCCCTCTCTCTCCGTGTGGTGTCTCTCTCTCTCGCTCTGACTCCACTATCCAATCCGTCTCTCTCTCTCTCTCTCTCTCCTCACCCTCTCCATTCCGTCTCTCTCTCTTTCCCTCTCCATGCCCGCTCTCTCTCTCCTCTCCATCCGTCTCTCTCTGAAGCCCTCTCAATCCGTCTCTCTCTGAGCCTCTCCCAATTAACCGTCTCTCTCTGAGCCCTCTCCATTCCGGTCTCTCTCTCTCTCTCTCCCCTTCCCTCTCCATCCGTCTCTCTCTCTTCTCTCCGTCCCTTCTCATCGTCTCTCTCGTCTCTCCCCGTTCCCTCTCACATCCGTCTCTCTCTTCCCTCCTCTCCATCCGTCTCTCTGCTCTCACTCCCTCTTCTCCATCCGTCTCCTCTCTCTCCCTCGCCTCTCCCATCCGTCTCATCTCTCTCCTCTCTCCATCCGTCTCTCTCTTCCCTGCCTCTCCCATTCGCGTCTCTCTCTCTCTGTTCTCTCTCTCCAATCCTCTCTTCTCTCTCTCTCTCTCCTTCCCTCTCATCCGTCTCTCTCACCGTGTCCCTACTCGAGTCTCTCTCTCTGGTCCCTCTCTCTATCCGTGTGTCTCTCTCTTCTCTCTCTGACTGCCTCTCCATCCGTCTCTGTCACCTCTCATGCGTTCTCTCTTCTCTCTCTCATCGTCTCTAGCTCTCTCTCCCTCCCCCTACTATATTCCGTCTCTCTCTCTCTCCTCCCTCTCCCTCTTCTCCTCCGATCTCCCAATCTGTCTCTCTCTCATCTCTCTCCTCTCGTATCTTCTGTGCCTCTCTCCTCTCTCATCCGTCTCTCCCTCCATGTATTGAGTCTCTCTCTACTCTCTCTCTCAGTCATCTCTCTGCTCTCTCTCTGCTCATCCATCCACCGTAGCTCTCTCTCCCCTCCCTCTCCATCGTCTCTCTCGTCGCTCCCTCTCCACTCTCTCTCTCATCCTCTCCTCTCCTCCGTCTCCTCTCCTCATCCCTCTTCAATCCGTCTCTCTCTCATCTCCTCCTCTCTGTCTCTTCTTCCCCCCATCCGTCTCTCTCTCTCCTCCCTCTCATCCCGTCTCCTCTCTCTCTACCTTATCCGTCTCTCTCATCCGTCCTCTCTTCTCTTCATCCGTCTCTCTCTCTCCCATCTCCTCTCTCTCCATCCGTCTCTCTCTCTTCCTCCCTCCCTCTCCATCCGTCTCTCTCTCTCTCTCGTGTCTCTGTGCCTGCTCTCTCTCTCATCTGTCCCTCTTCCATCAGTCTCTCTCTCCCCCTCTCCATCCGTCTCTCTCATCTCTCCTCACGTCTCTCTTTCCCTCATCTCCTCGCCTCTCCATCCGTCTCTCTCTCATCTCTCTTCCTCTCCCCCCCTCTCCCATCGTCTCTCTCTCTCTCTCTCTCATCTCTCTCTCTCTCTCTCCTCTCTCACTCTCTCTCTCTCTCTCAGACTTCTCTCTCTCTCTCTCTTTCTCTCGCGTGTCTCTGTTTTGCCTCTCACTCCGGCTCATCTCTGCTCTCTCCTCTCTCGTGTCTCTGTGCTCATCTCTCTGTCCCTTCTCTCCATCTAGTCTCTTTCGTCCCCTCTGCCTCACTCGTCTGCTCGTCTCTCTTCCCTCTCCATCGTCTCTCTCTCTCACTCCTCCATCCGTGTCCCTCTCTCTTCTGCTCCTCTTCCCATCCGTGTCCCTCTCTCTTCTGCCTCTCGCATCCGTGTCCCTCTCTCCCTCCCCTCTCCATCCGCTCTCCTCCCTCTCCCTTTTCCATATCCGTCTCTCTCCTCCCCTCTCCATCCGTCTCTCTCCCTTCCCTTCCATTCCGTCTCTCTCTCCCTCTCGCATCCGTCTCTCTCCCTTCCCTCTCCATCGTCTCTCTCCTCTCCCTCTCGCATCCGTCTTCTCTCTCGCCTCTCCTCCGTCTCTCTTTTCTCCTCCCTCGTCCATCCTCTCTCTCTCTCTTCGCCTCTCCATCCGTTCTCTCTCTCTCTCATCCCATCCGTCCTCTCTCTCTCTCCCTACTTGTCTCTCTCCTCTCTCTCCGGTTCTCTCCTTTCTCTCCCTTCTCCTCTCTCTCTCTCCTCTCCCCTCTCCATCCGTCTCTCTCTCTCCTCTCCATCCGTCTCCTCTCTCCTCCTCATCCCGTCTCTCTCTCTCTCTCCCTCTCTCCCTCTCCGTGTCTCTGTGCCTCTCTCTCTCCCTCCTCTCTCGTATCCGTCCTCTCTTCTCTTCCCAACCCGTCTCTCTCATGTCCTCCCTCTCCATCCGTTCTTCTCTCTCCCTCCGCGTCTCTCCTCTCTCTCTCCATCCGTCTATCTCTCCGCTCCTCTCCATCCGTCTCTCTCTCTCTCTTCTTCCTCCCTCTCCCTGGGCGTCTCTCTCTCTCCAGTCCCATCACGTCTCTCTCTCTCCCTCTCCATCCGTCTCTCTCACTCTCTCCCTCTCCATCTCGTCTCTCTCTCGTCCGTCTCCCCATCGTCTCCTCTCTTTCTTCGCCTCTCATCCGTTCTCTCCTCTCTCTCACCGTCTTCTCTCCCTCTCCCTTCCAATCCGTCTTTCTCTCTTCTCTCCTCTCCCCTCCATACCCGTCTCTATCTCTCTCCTCTTCTTCTCCCCTCTCCTCTTCCCTCTCGCATGTTCCGTCCCCTCTCTCTCGCTCTCTCTCCTCATCCTCCGTCTCTTCTCTCTCCCTCCCTCTCCCAATCCGTCTCTCTCTCTTCTCCTCCCTTCCCTCCTCCATATGGGCGTCTCTTCTTCTCTCTCCCTCAAATCCGTCTCTCTCTCTCTCCCTCTCCATCCGTCTTCTCTCTCCGTCTCTCCGTCTCCATAACGTCTCCCTCCCTCTCCATTCCGCTCTCTCTCCTCCTCCTCCTCTATTCCCGTCTCTCTTCTCTCCCCTCCTCCTCTTCCCTCCTCTCCGTGTCTCTCTCTGGTGGCCTTTCCTTCTCTCATCCTCTCCTCTCTTCTCTCTGTCTCTCTCTCCCTCTCCCATCTCGTCTCTGTCTCGCTCCCTTCCCCATGCCGTCTCTCTCTCTCCCTCTCTCCCCCCCTCTCCCTCTCCTCCCCTCTCCATTCGTCTCTCCCTTTCTCTCTCTCCGTCTTCCATCCGTCTCTCTCTCTCCCTCTCCATTCCGTTTCCTCTCTCTCCTCCTCTCCATCCGTCTCTCTCCTCCTCCCTCTCTCCTCTCCAATGCGTCTCTCTCTCTCTCCTCTCCTCCTCGTTCCATCCGTTCTCTCCTCCCTCCCTCTCTCCATCGTCTCTTCCTCTCCCTCTCCCCTCTCCATCCGTCTCTCTCCCCCGTCTTCTCTCTCCTCCTCTCCATTTCCGTCCTCTCTCTCCTCCCTCTCTCCATCCGTCCTTCTCTTCTCTGCCTCCCTCTCCATATCCGTGCTCTCTCCCTCCTCCCCCCCTTCCCATCCGTCCTCTCTCCCCACCTCCTCCCTCTTCCATCCGTCTCTCTTCCTCCCCTCGTCCTCTTCTCATTTCCGTCTCTCTCTCTCTCATCCCTCTCTCTCGCATCCTCCTCCCTCCTTCCATTCCGTCTCTCTTCTTCTCTCCTTCTCCTCCTCTCCCCTCTCTCTCTCCTCTCTCTCTCTCTCTCTCTCTCCCTCTCTCCATCCGTCTCTCTCTCTCGCCTCCTCTCCAACATCCCGTCCCTCTCCCTCTCTCCTCTCTCTCTCATCGTCTCCTCTCTCACTCCCTCCGTCTCATCCGTCTATCTCTTCTCTCACTCCTCCGTCTTCCATCGTCTCTCTCATCCTCTCTCACTGTCCCTCCGTCTCCCCATCCGTCTCTCTCTATCTACTCTCCATCCGTCCTCTCTCTCTCTCCCTCTCCCATCCCCTCTCACTCTCACCTTTTCACTTCCGTCTCTCTCCTCTCTCCTCTCTCCATTCTCACAACCACATCCACCCTCGTCCTCTCTCTCCTCTCCCCCCCCCCCTCTTCTCCTATCCGATCGTCTCTTCTCTCTCCGTCCCTCCTCTCCTATCCGTTCTCTCTCCGTCTTTCTCTCTCCTTCTACTTCGTCTCCGTGTCCTCATGTGCTCTTCTCTCTCTTCTCTGTCCTCTCTCCCCATCGTTCTCTCTTCTCCTCTCCCATCCGTCTTCTCTTCCCTCCCTTCCATCTCCCCGTCTCCCTCTCTTCCTCTCTCCTCTCCCCTCTCCCGTCTCTCTTCTCCCTCTCTCCCCTCCTCCATGCCGTTCTCTCTCTCTCCTCTCCCCTCTCCATTCCGTTCTTTCTCTACTTGCACACTTCCGTCTCCATCCGTCTCTCTCTCTCCTCACTTCCGTCTCCGATCCGTCTCTCTCGTCTCACCCTCTCCCTCCCTCTCCATCCGTCTCCTTATCTCCTCCTCTCTATCCGTCTCTCTCTCTCTCGCCTCCCTCTCCCTATCCGATCTCCGATCCGTCTCCTCTCCTCTCCTCTCCCTCTTCCTCGTCTCTCTCTCCCTCTCCTCCTCATCCCAACAAAAACCAACCGTCTCTCTCTCCCTCCCTCTCATCCGTCTCTCTCTCTCCTCCTCCTTCCTCTCCTCCTCCTCTCTCCCATTGCGTCTCTCTCTCTCTCCCTATCTCTCCCCTCCATCCGTCTCTCTCTCTCTCTCTCCACATCCGTCTCTCTTTCTCCTCTCTCCCTCCGACTTCCATTTCCGCTCTCTCCCTCTCTCTCTCTCCCTCTTCAGTCTATCTTCTCCCTCTCCCTCTCCTCCGTCTCCTCTCTCTCCCTCCTCCTCTCCTCCCTCTCCGTCTCTCTCTCCGTGTCTCTGGTGCCTCTCTCTCTCCTCCCTCCTCTTTCCATTCCATCTCTCCTCCTCTCTCCATCCGTCTTCTCTCTCTCCTCTCTTCCATCCGTCTCTCTCTCTCTCCTCCCTCTCCACTCCCGTCCTCTCTCTCTCCCTCCTCCATTTCATCCCCTCTCCCTCTCGTGTCTCTGAGTCTCTCTCTCTGTCCCTCTCTCTCTCTCTCTCCTCTCGCATCCGTTCTCTCTCCTCTCCCCTCTCCCATCCGTCCTCCTCTCTCC
>CM068964.1:94541336-94553431 GCA_035128595.1 Eptatretus atami | reverse complement strand
AGCCGGCAGATGAACTGACCGGCACAGGCCTTGTAGAAAAACAGCTGGCAGATGAACTGGCTGGCACAGGCCTTGTAGCAAAACAGCTGGCAGATGAACTGACCGGCCTCTTGTCTTGTCCTGCAAGTGTGTGGAGGGAGTGTGGTGGTGCTGGCCACTCGGAAGGCGGGCTCGACCTACCTACTGTCTCCCTCCCACCTATCGCCTTTGCCTGTCTCTGTCCATACCCAGCCCTTAGTTTGCAAAAATCCACCCAATTTAGCCCCAACTTATTTTTTTGTTTTATTTTATTTTTATTTTCCCTATTTTAAATCGTCTCCCTAACCCTTTATCGTCTTTGTCCGCCAACCTATTCTGTCACCTCGCCTACTCCCAACCCTACATTCCTTCCTGGAGGGAATAAGGGAGAGCTAGTGTCCTGTGTCGAGGCCCAACGAAGCCTCAGAATGGCCTCCCCAGATCTCAGCGAATATTTTACCCAAAGTGGTCCAGCGGCCACAACGAGAGAGCGAAGGGATGGATGGTGTGGAGGGTACATTTCCTAATCTACCCTAACATTATTTGACTTTAAACTACCCGGGGCTTTCCAAAAGCGCCTCTCGCTTAAACTGCTTGTTCTACAAACCAAGATTCCCGTCGCCTGTGTTGGTGTCCTCACAATTTTGGCTCGCCTCAAATTTCCCTCGTGCCTCGGCACGGTTTCATGGCTGGGACGCGTGGCTCCCTTGGCAGGAACTACCCTCTGCCGATTCTCAAACTATGGCACCCCCGGGCCCTGCAACTGCCTCCGAGCCTACCAGCTCCCTAAAAACCGGGGAGTGGCCTCCCTGGCGACCCCCCTCGATGCCCACGTGGTGTGTTGGCGCTCCGGGTCCCTTTCCGAGGGTCGCCCGTGCCCAGTACACTGCCCCGTCGGCATTTGGCGCCACGGGCCCCGCATCATGCGGGCCCACTACACTATCCCGGCCCCCCATGGACCTTGGCCTACCGCGGCCGACTATCCCGGTGCCTGGGTACCCACTAAGCGATACCGTTCGCAGCCACGCTCCAGCCCGTCAACAGGGCTCCTGCACCCCTCCAAACGGGTTCGAGCCTACGTTCCCACCAACAGCAAAACGACCTCCATTTTGTAAATTTAACTAACCACTAACTCACATATACTGACCCCGGGGTCCCTGGTGGGAATCACTCCTCCCCCCAATCACTCATCGCACCATGCTTCCACGTTCACTCCATACACTCAGGCCCGCTGGCCCTCCACTCACTCAACACGTTTCCATTCCATTTCTCAACTCACATCGCTGATCACTGCCATTCTTCACTAAATCCCATAACTATCTCGTGCTCCCTCGTCGTCCTTAAACTAGTAGCACATTCCATTTACACACTACGAAGCTAAGCTACATCCCACAACATAACTCAAAGTCCGTCCGTGTCCTCAAAAATCCATTTTCCATCCTAAATCTGACCTAAAATCCCTCTAACTAATCCATTCCACGGGCTCCATGAGGACTTATCCCTGCCCCATGAGGCCGGTCTAACTAAACTAACCCTTCCCCCTAACTAGTGGTATCCTGTGCCCGGGACAGGGGGGTCTTCCACCCCTTGGCCGGGAATCCTGTTCACCCGAAGCAAGGCTTGCTTTTTTTTTTATGCGCACACCAGCGCGGCAACTCGCAACCTGCGCTTTTCCCGTGACGTCATGGCAGCTGTTCGCGCTTCGCGCACCTCGTCCCTCTTGGATGGTACCATCCGGCAGGAATTTTCCTTCTGCCGGATTCCAACCATACATGCAGCCATGAGGTCACCCTGCGCATTCAAAGGAAGCCTCGCGTTTCGAGGGGTTCCCACGCGAACACATGTGTCTCTCGCGGAGCTTTACAAACGCGCTCGCGTGGAGAACCCATCCGGTCCAAATCCATATCCCAGCCTACTTTCTGTCCGTCTGCGGGGTCGGCTCGAATCCACGCGGCGTTTCCGGACCGGGCTTCACTTCCGCAGGCGCGTACGTGCGGCCTCGTGCGTAGCACAGCACGGACCCCGCGCGCGCTGCCGTGCAAACGCCGGCGCGGTCCCCAAAACAGCTACGGCCGCTATTCGGCCTTTGTCCACCGTCAGGCACCGTCTTCGTCGCACTCTCGCGCACAAACTCCACGTGCCACGACGCTCACACACCTCAACATGACATTCACACTGGGACATGCGGTTGCATGTTCGCGCATGCCAACCGCCATTTCCCTCACATACAGCGACTCACACACACGGCCGTTCACTCACGCATGCCTTTCACTCGCACACGCTGTCTCTTCCACACACCGGTGCTTCATCCACACACGGTGCTTCATCCACACACGGTGTTTCATCCAACAGGTGTGCTGGAGGCACGCATTTCGGCTCACTCGCAACCTCGCACACCATTTTACTCACACACGCGGTTTCTTTTACACAAACCTTTTCCCTCACACACGCGGTTTCCTACACAACGGCCTTTCACTAAGGCACTCCTTTTCACCCACGCACACCATATTACTCACACACGCGGTTCCTTTTACACCGCCTTTCACCCACGCTATGCGCGTGTTTCAGCACACATTTCACCACACTTGTAAACACACATACCGGAACAATCACGCTGGGGATGTGTGCCACAAGGGGTGCCGGGGCCTTCACACCTACAAGCTTCATGTGCACCGTCAACAGCACTCGCCCCCTCTACCTCGCAAAGCTCGACCGGATCCACCTGGTCGTGATCAGCTTCAAGGGAGCATAGCGTCTCCCCTTGTTCCTGAAGGAGGCTATCCAGCTGCCTGCACCGGGCCACGACACATTCCCCGAGCTCCCCTTCATTGTACTCCACTACCTCCATGTGTGTGTGTTCGTCTTTCACCCGTCACTCCAGCTGGGTTGATTCACTCCAGCTGGGTTGATTCAGCCTGTCATCCTTCCAAGGTCGGCAAAACGAGTACCAGCTTACTGGTAACGCCGCGGGCATTGCATCAGCGACACAGCTGTGCCCCCCAAAAATGATGTAGCCAAGCAGCCACAGGCTGAATATGAATCAATAAATAACCACTCGTGGAGGATCCCGTTGGTGTTGTGCTCATTCGGGAGCATTGGGATGAAGCGGTAACCTCCAAGGCATTTTGAAAATATTTTGTGCCTCCTCTAGATCTTGATTGTTTATCTATGTGCATTTGCTCATTTCCTTTTGTCTTTGGAATATGGGTCCATCCAGTCTTCTTCTTTCTCCTTCTCTGATCAAGACTACGACTTTGATCGTAATAGAGAAGCTGGCATGATCCTGCGATCCAGAGAGCTATACTGGCAGGACCTTGCTCCTAGTTGGCCGACCAGTCAGGCAGGTCGAACGGTAGGAGCTAGATTAATAGTCATATCTTTGGAGGAAGGAATTTATTGTGCCTGGCAGTCACCCCCACATTCACAGTGGTTCTGTGAAGAGGTTTCTTCCTTGTTAGATTCAGCTGAAGTCGAGCGAAGTGAGGTCCTGATATGTGAAACACCCTGCAACCCATGCCTGCAGAAGAACGGACTTTTGGAACGCCGGCCTCATTTTCCATCCAATCGTCATGTACCTTGTTAAATTTTCTCCAAGGGTAGGTTCTCCGTCCGATGTTGAAAGTTTTGTGCAAATCGCTCAAGCAGTTGCGGAGAAAATATTTAAAAGCGAATAAAGGTGAAAAAGTGGGGTGGAGAGAAAAAAAAAAGCGAGGGCTTCGTCGTTCTAACATTCCACAAAGGGTCAAGGATGGTTGTGGTTTCAGGACGTGGTGAATGGCAATATCCATTCTTTTTCTTCTATTCTGCCATATTTAGTCCTGAAGTTATTCCACATCTTTCTTGTCTGGGACTTCCTGTGGGATCTGAGTTCTGTCTCTGAAGGTACCAGAAATAACACACATTGCATGTCATGGCGCCTGTAGTATGGGATCCCAAACTCTTTGGTATGCTTTGAGAGGGTGATCAATCAACGGGTGTTCCATTAGCAAGCAGCTTTGCTATCGCTGCCAACCCAGTCATTCTGTATCAACCGCTTTGCAGCCGATCAGCAAGTAGAGAACATGACAGAGGTGGTTCGTTATGTGAATAAAAATGGCAGTCCAATAGTCCAATCAAATTTTACTTTTCATCCTCATTCTTCCTTCCGTGTAAGTGCTGCTTCATCAGGATGAAGATTACTGCACTGCGTATTATCCAAGATTATAAACCTGCAAACTCCCCCACACCAATCCACCAGACCGTGCACAGCGACACTCAAATCCTTTTCATATTCGCTTCTCCAATGTGAAGAGCTTTCGCTCCAACCTTCATTTCATTCAGCTTCGCTCACCGAACCTTCTGCTTCCACCTGAGGGTCGATTGGACAGTGGCCCTGTAAATTACTGGTTACATTTTTCACCCACTTGATCGTCTTCCCGTTCATGGTCTGAGATCGATGTTAAAGATCTTTCACTCGTGAAAATTCTCTGAAAGTGGCATTCGTGAGTTTGTTTCCTTCCACCTTGCTCTTCTACACTGAACATCTCCCTTCATGCTGGGCTGGTGCAACTGAAGGTTTTTGTCAGTGCAAACAAGGTGATTTGTTCTAGTGTTCAAGTGTATAATTCCATTGAAATAAAATAAAGATGGTCGAAAGAAAACGCAGATATTTTTTGGAAGTTTACCGCCGTTGGTGCAGCGTCTTTTACACACCTTATTTAACACGTAAACATTGGTTCTTCGTGCCTGTTTGTGCAATTTTTGACGTCCTTAAAGGGGAACCCAAATGTTAGACACCTCGACGATAATGTGTCCCTTGATACCCCACAAAATAAATGTCTTTTTCCCCATTTATAATAAAGTAGGTAATTTACGATGATGTCAAAATCATCGTCTTCGTGCTTGGCCCTGACGTCACACCCAGAGTCCGACCGTCATCTCCGTATTCTCTACCCGTTATAACGCTGTAACGATTGACTCAAACGGCGAACAATTTTCGATTTTCCACAAATATGCCGAGTCGATCCATCCTCTGTCATTAATGAATCGCAGTCCGCAGTAATACAAAACCAAGATGATTTTCTGCTCCAGCAATGGCCAAAAACCCCAAAGTTTGCGACAATTGGATGAGGTTGTCCGAAATACCCGAGTGTGGATCAGGCCGGAAAGAGGCTCGCTTTTGTGCTTGGAACATTTTACGGAGCACTGTTATGAAAGATCTTGTGTTATCTGCCACATGAAGAGAGGATGCAATCTGCACGGTTAAGTGGAAGAAACTGCCGTCGCTCGAAACTGTGCAACACCATCCTACCCAGCTACCAGAACATGTACATGGGCGCCCACTCCCCCATCCGCAATCAACAATCAGCCCACAATACACACCATCACTCAACAATAAATCGTCAATTGAACGGAAAAAGAAAAACCTATAAATCTGTAGTGAAACATGCGACCAGAATTTTAATCTTCACCTTCAACATCTCCAATCCTCCATCGTCACCATTACGTCTGAATTGGCTCCACAATTCCCCCGGAAGTGTTTCCTTCACTAATTTTGTCTCCAATAGTTTCTTCAAATCCCACTGATTGTTTCAACATCTGAGAACCTTCTGAGTTTTAATGACGGTGGAATTGGTATCGGAATCCGACCTTAAAATACACTTTATCTATGTAAAGCACCATTTGGTCAAGGTGGGTTCCAAGTGTTACATGACTGGAGAAAATCGACACTTTTGGACTTTTTTTGAGCACTTTGTTAAACGACATGACAAATCACTTTGTGTTTGGCAAAAAAAAAAATTCAAAATTTTTTTTCCCTTCAAATTTTGATAAATGATTTTTAGAAGAAAAAAATTGTTTTGTTCCTCTTTAAAAACAGTAAGTTTCCTGTTGAGAATGATTTCTCATTTTGTTTCACGACCAGATGCCGAGGCAACTGCTCTCCCGTGAGTGTGCGTGCTCACTCAGGACAATACTTCGTACATTTCCCCGAGTACGGCTGAAACTGCAGCTCGTACACGTTGAAATGAAGAAAGTCAAATAAGATAGAGTAGTTCCTCAACCATAGCCAGTACCCAATTGCTTAACCCACTGCTGTGCTGTGTGCAGGGTAAATCCATGATAACACAGCAATATTTGACAATAAGCAACGAACATGTTGTCTGTCTGTCTTTGTCTCTCTCTCTCTATCTCTCTGCTAGCTCCTCTCTCTCTCTCTCTCTCTCTCTCTCTTCTCTCCTCTCTCTCTCTTCTCTCTCTCTCTCCCTCCCTCCCTCTCCATCCGTCTCTCCTCCCTCCCTCTCCATCCTTCTCCATCCTCTCTCCCCCCTCCCTTCTCACCTCCCCCCTCTCGTCCCTCTCTCATCCGTCTCTCCTGACCCTCTCCTCCGTCTCTCTCGAGCCCTCTCCATCCGTCTCTTCTCTGAGCCCTCTCCATCCGTCTCTCCTCCTGCCTCTCCTTCTCTCTCTCTCTCTTCATCCTCTCCTCTCTCCATCCTCTTCTCATCTCTCTCTCTCCTCCCTCCTCTCTCATCCGTTCCTCTTCTCTCTCGCTCCTCTCATCGTTCTCCTCTCTCTCTCCATCCGTCTCTCTCATCTCTCCCTCCTCTCTCGCCTCCCTCTCCTCATCCCTCTCTTCTCTACCCTCTCTATCTCTCCCCCTCCGTCTCTCTCTCTCTCTGCTCCCTCCTCTCCATCCGTCTCTCCTCTCTCTCCCTCCTCTCCATCCGTCTCTCTCTCTCCCCTCCCTCTCTCTCTCCATCCGTCTCTCTCTCTCCTCCTCTCCTCCGTCTCTCTCTCCTGCCTCTCCATCCGTCTCTCTCTCTCCCTGACCTCTCCATCAGTCTCTCTCTCTCTCCCTGCTCTCCATCACGTCTCTCTCTCTCGCTCCCTCTCCATCCGTCTCTCTCTCTCTCTCTCTCTCTCCTCTCACTCGCTCCCATCACCGTCTCTCCCGTGTCCTTGAGGGTCTCTCTCTCTGTCCCTCTCTCTCCGGTGTGTGTCTCTCTCTCTCTCTCTCTTCCTCTCTCTCCCTCTCATCCGTCTCTCCTCCCGTGTCTCTGAAGTCTCCTCTCCTGTCCCTCTCTCTCCGTGTGGTGTCTTCTCCTCTCGCTCTGACTCCACTTCCATCCGTGCTCTCTCTCTCTCCTCTTCTTCATCCTCTCCATCCGTCTCTCTCTCTTCCCTCTCCATCCATGTCTCTCTCTCCGCTCTCCATCCGTCTCTCTCTGAGCCTCTCTCCATCCGTCTCTCTCTGAGCACTCTCCCAATTCCGTCTCTCTCCTGAAGCCCTCTCCATATTCCGGTCTCTCTCTCTCTCTCTCCCCTTCCGTCTCCATCCGTCTCTTCTCTTCTCCCGTCCCTTCTCCCATCCGTCTCTCTCTCTCTCCCCGCTTCACCTCTCACATCCGTCTCTCCTTCCTCTCCTCTCCATCCGTCTCTCTGCTCTCCTCCCTCTGTCTCCATCCGTCTCTCTCTCTCCCTCGCCTCTCCATCGTCTCTCTCTCTCCTCGCTCTCCATCCGTCTCTCTCTTCCCTGCCTCTCCCATTCCGTCTCTCTCTCTCTCGTCTCTCTTTCCAATCTCTCTTCTCTCTCTCTCTCTCCTTCCCTCTCATCCGTCTCTCTCACGTGTCCTACTGATCTCTCTCTCTGGTCCCTCTTCTTCCGTGTGTCTCTCTCTCTCTCTCTGACTCCCTCTCCATCCGTCTCTGTTCCCCTCTCATCGTTCTCTCTTCTTCTCTCATCGTCTCTAGCGTCTCTCTCCCTCCCCTACTATATTCCGTACTCTCTCTCTCTCCTCTCCTCTCCCTCTCCTCTCCTCCGATCTCCCATCTGTCTCTCTCTCAATGTCTCTCTCGGTTCTCGTAATCTCTGTGCCTCTCTCTCTCTCATCCGTCTTCTCCCTCCATTGTATCTGAGTCTCTCTCTACTTCTCTCTCTCAGTCATCTTCTCTCTCTCTCTCTCATCCATCACCGTCTCCTCTCGCCCCTCCCTCTCCAATCGTCTCTCTCGGTGCCTTCCTCTCCTCTCCATCCCTCTCTCCTCGTCTCCTCTCCTCATCCCTCTTCAATCCGTCTCTCTCTCATCTCCTCCTCTCCAGTCTCTCTTCCCTCCTGCATCCGTCTCTCTCTCTCCCTCCCTCTCCATCCCGTCTCCTCTTCTCTTCACCGTTCATCCGTCTCTCCTCCCGTCCTCATCCATCTCTCTCTCATCCTCTCTCTCTCCCCTCTACCTCTCTCTCCATCCGTCTCTCTCTCTTCCTCCCTCCCTCTCCATCCGTCTCTCTCTCTCTCTCGTGTCTCTGTGCCTGCTCTCTCTCTCATCTGTCCCTCTTCCATCAGTCTCTCTCTCCCCCTCTCCATCCGTCTCTCTCATCTCTCCTCACGTCTCTCTTTCCCTCATCTCCTCGCCTCTCCATCCGTCTCTCTCTCATCTCTCTTCCTCTCCCCCCCTCTCCCATCGTCTCTCTCTCTCTCTCTCTCATCTCTCTCTCTCTCTCTCCTCTCTCACTCTCTCTCTCTCTCTCAGACTTCTCTCTCTCTCTCTCTTTCTCTCGCGTGTCTCTGTTTTGCCTCTCACTCCGGCTCATCTCTGCTCTCTCCTCTCTCGTGTCTCTGTGCTCATCTCTCTGTCCCTTCTCTCCATCTAGTCTCTTTCGTCCCCTCTGCCTCACTCGTCTGCTCGTCTCTCTTCCCTCTCCATCGTCTCTCTCTCTCACTCCTCCATCCGTGTCCCTCTCTCTTCTGCTCCTCTTCCCATCCGTGTCCCTCTCTCTTCTGCCTCTCGCATCCGTGTCCCTCTCTCCCTCCCCTCTCCATCCGCTCTCCTCCCTCTCCCTTTTCCATATCCGTCTCTCTCCTCCCCTCTCCATCCGTCTCTCTCCCTTCCCTTCCATTCCGTCTCTCTCTCCCTCTCGCATCCGTCTCTCTCCCTTCCCTCTCCATCGTCTCTCTCCTCTCCCTCTCGCATCCGTCTTCTCTCTCGCCTCTCCTCCGTCTCTCTTTTCTCCTCCCTCGTCCATCCTCTCTCTCTCTCTTCGCCTCTCCATCCGTTCTCTCTCTCTCTCATCCCATCCGTCCTCTCTCTCTCTCCCTACTTGTCTCTCTCCTCTCTCTCCGGTTCTCTCCTTTCTCTCCCTTCTCCTCTCTCTCTCTCCTCTCCCCTCTCCATCCGTCTCTCTCTCTCCTCTCCATCCGTCTCCTCTCTCCTCCTCATCCCGTCTCTCTCTCTCTCTCCCTCTCTCCCTCTCCGTGTCTCTGTGCCTCTCTCTCTCCCTCCTCTCTCGTATCCGTCCTCTCTTCTCTTCCCAACCCGTCTCTCTCATGTCCTCCCTCTCCATCCGTTCTTCTCTCTCCCTCCGCGTCTCTCCTCTCTCTCTCCATCCGTCTATCTCTCCGCTCCTCTCCATCCGTCTCTCTCTCTCTCTTCTTCCTCCCTCTCCCTGGGCGTCTCTCTCTCTCCAGTCCCATCACGTCTCTCTCTCTCCCTCTCCATCCGTCTCTCTCACTCTCTCCCTCTCCATCTCGTCTCTCTCTCGTCCGTCTCCCCATCGTCTCCTCTCTTTCTTCGCCTCTCATCCGTTCTCTCCTCTCTCTCACCGTCTTCTCTCCCTCTCCCTTCCAATCCGTCTTTCTCTCTTCTCTCCTCTCCCCTCCATACCCGTCTCTATCTCTCTCCTCTTCTTCTCCCCTCTCCTCTTCCCTCTCGCATGTTCCGTCCCCTCTCTCTCGCTCTCTCTCCTCATCCTCCGTCTCTTCTCTCTCCCTCCCTCTCCCAATCCGTCTCTCTCTCTTCTCCTCCCTTCCCTCCTCCATATGGGCGTCTCTTCTTCTCTCTCCCTCAAATCCGTCTCTCTCTCTCTCCCTCTCCATCCGTCTTCTCTCTCCGTCTCTCCGTCTCCATAACGTCTCCCTCCCTCTCCATTCCGCTCTCTCTCCTCCTCCTCCTCTATTCCCGTCTCTCTTCTCTCCCCTCCTCCTCTTCCCTCCTCTCCGTGTCTCTCTCTGGTGGCCTTTCCTTCTCTCATCCTCTCCTCTCTTCTCTCTGTCTCTCTCTCCCTCTCCCATCTCGTCTCTGTCTCGCTCCCTTCCCCATGCCGTCTCTCTCTCTCCCTCTCTCCCCCCCTCTCCCTCTCCTCCCCTCTCCATTCGTCTCTCCCTTTCTCTCTCTCCGTCTTCCATCCGTCTCTCTCTCTCCCTCTCCATTCCGTTTCCTCTCTCTCCTCCTCTCCATCCGTCTCTCTCCTCCTCCCTCTCTCCTCTCCAATGCGTCTCTCTCTCTCTCCTCTCCTCCTCGTTCCATCCGTTCTCTCCTCCCTCCCTCTCTCCATCGTCTCTTCCTCTCCCTCTCCCCTCTCCATCCGTCTCTCTCCCCCGTCTTCTCTCTCCTCCTCTCCATTTCCGTCCTCTCTCTCCTCCCTCTCTCCATCCGTCCTTCTCTTCTCTGCCTCCCTCTCCATATCCGTGCTCTCTCCCTCCTCCCCCCCTTCCCATCCGTCCTCTCTCCCCACCTCCTCCCTCTTCCATCCGTCTCTCTTCCTCCCCTCGTCCTCTTCTCATTTCCGTCTCTCTCTCTCTCATCCCTCTCTCTCGCATCCTCCTCCCTCCTTCCATTCCGTCTCTCTTCTTCTCTCCTTCTCCTCCTCTCCCCTCTCTCTCTCCTCTCTCTCTCTCTCTCTCTCTCCCTCTCTCCATCCGTCTCTCTCTCTCGCCTCCTCTCCAACATCCCGTCCCTCTCCCTCTCTCCTCTCTCTCTCATCGTCTCCTCTCTCACTCCCTCCGTCTCATCCGTCTATCTCTTCTCTCACTCCTCCGTCTTCCATCGTCTCTCTCATCCTCTCTCACTGTCCCTCCGTCTCCCCATCCGTCTCTCTCTATCTACTCTCCATCCGTCCTCTCTCTCTCTCCCTCTCCCATCCCCTCTCACTCTCACCTTTTCACTTCCGTCTCTCTCCTCTCTCCTCTCTCCATTCTCACAACCACATCCACCCTCGTCCTCTCTCTCCTCTCCCCCCCCCCCTCTTCTCCTATCCGATCGTCTCTTCTCTCTCCGTCCCTCCTCTCCTATCCGTTCTCTCTCCGTCTTTCTCTCTCCTTCTACTTCGTCTCCGTGTCCTCATGTGCTCTTCTCTCTCTTCTCTGTCCTCTCTCCCCATCGTTCTCTCTTCTCCTCTCCCATCCGTCTTCTCTTCCCTCCCTTCCATCTCCCCGTCTCCCTCTCTTCCTCTCTCCTCTCCCCTCTCCCGTCTCTCTTCTCCCTCTCTCCCCTCCTCCATGCCGTTCTCTCTCTCTCCTCTCCCCTCTCCATTCCGTTCTTTCTCTACTTGCACACTTCCGTCTCCATCCGTCTCTCTCTCTCCTCACTTCCGTCTCCGATCCGTCTCTCTCGTCTCACCCTCTCCCTCCCTCTCCATCCGTCTCCTTATCTCCTCCTCTCTATCCGTCTCTCTCTCTCTCGCCTCCCTCTCCCTATCCGATCTCCGATCCGTCTCCTCTCCTCTCCTCTCCCTCTTCCTCGTCTCTCTCTCCCTCTCCTCCTCATCCCAACAAAAACCAACCGTCTCTCTCTCCCTCCCTCTCATCCGTCTCTCTCTCTCCTCCTCCTTCCTCTCCTCCTCCTCTCTCCCATTGCGTCTCTCTCTCTCTCCCTATCTCTCCCCTCCATCCGTCTCTCTCTCTCTCTCTCCACATCCGTCTCTCTTTCTCCTCTCTCCCTCCGACTTCCATTTCCGCTCTCTCCCTCTCTCTCTCTCCCTCTTCAGTCTATCTTCTCCCTCTCCCTCTCCTCCGTCTCCTCTCTCTCCCTCCTCCTCTCCTCCCTCTCCGTCTCTCTCTCCGTGTCTCTGGTGCCTCTCTCTCTCCTCCCTCCTCTTTCCATTCCATCTCTCCTCCTCTCTCCATCCGTCTTCTCTCTCTCCTCTCTTCCATCCGTCTCTCTCTCTCTCCTCCCTCTCCACTCCCGTCCTCTCTCTCTCCCTCCTCCATTTCATCCCCTCTCCCTCTCGTGTCTCTGAGTCTCTCTCTCTGTCCCTCTCTCTCTCTCTCTCCTCTCGCATCCGTTCTCTCTCCTCTCCCCTCTCCCATCCGTCCTCCTCTCTCC
>CM068964.1:94508404-94520417 GCA_035128595.1 Eptatretus atami | reverse complement strand
AATATCAGCATCTCGCAGGGAAACTTTGATGTACTTGGCACCGAAATCTTTCAATACGAACAGCGTTGTACAACTTTCGATGGAAACAAAATCGGCACGATCGAGAGTAGCGTGCGAATCGTCCTTGCTGCTGCACTGAATTGATGCAATAGTTCGGCCAGAATATTCGTCGTCAAGATATTGCGTGATTAAATCACCAATACAGTCACTCAAATTTATACCGCTGACATACTTCTTAACAACTCATGGCTCGCAGACTTCCTCTCCTGTCGCAGTCACCGTGTGGCCCTAAATGGAGTTCTTTCATCCCCTCTTCCTGTCCAGGCTGAGTTCCTCAAGGTAGCGTTCTGGGCCCTGTTCTTTTTCTGGTTTTCATCAATGATCTCTCCGACTCTCTGGAAAATCCTCTATATCTGTTTGCTGATGACTCCACCCTCTGCTAGCATCCCTCAGACCGGCAAGCAGCAGCTTTTCCTCACTGCAGATCTGGTAAAATCACAAACTGGCCAACACGTGGAACATGTCTTTCAATCCGGACAAATCTCACACTCTCACTATGTCTCTTCGAAAGGACGTTTAGAAAATCCCCCCATCCACTTTCTCAACAATCCTCTGGAAGAAGTCCTTTCTTTCAAGCTTCTGGGTCTCACTATCTGCCATGACCTTTCTGGGAAAGCACATTTCAAACCTCGCCTCCAAAGCCAGTCGCGACTGGGAATCCTCCGTCGTGCAAAGTCCTTCCTCGGCCCACCTGAGCTCCTGACCACTTACAAAGCTTTGTCCGCAGCCTGAGGAGTACTGCTCTCCCCTGGGCTGGTGCTCCTGCCTCCCACCTTTCTCGCTTCACGCTGTAGAAACCAAGGCATTTCGGATCATTGGCATCTCCCGCAATGAGGCTGAGTCTTTGGGCCTCTCACTCATCACCGCAGGTTGGTCGGTGGTCTTCTGTCTTCTACCGTCTCCTCTCCAGCCTCGCCCCCAGCTCTCTCTGCGATTTGTCCCCACCACATTTCCGCAGGCGCTCAAGGTCCGCCAACAACCCCCTTCTGGTAAAACTACAAAATCACGAATCACTGCTCACCTTCACTCTTTCATTCCTCTTTTTTCCCCTTTGGAATAAACTCCCTCACTCATTCATTCCCATTCTTCCCTCAGGCCTTCAAAACAGCTGTTCACCACCACCTCTTATCATCCCCCATCCAAATCCTCGATCTTTTCTACCCGATAATCCACCCAAGCCCACCTCCTTCAAATTCCCTGCTTTCCTTCCTGAAAGTCCCTGTAATGTCCATCTTCTATTCCCCATGTTCCCCGTCCATCCCTCTCCCTTCCACAGATCTCCTAATGTCTCTGTTCCCCACTGTTTTGTCCTTCCCACTCCCTCCTTTCTTGTCTCATGTCCCCCATGATGTGTATTGTGTGTTAGCTCTCACACGAGTCTCGACAAGGTATAGAAAAAAACAACAACAAAAAAAACAACAAACAATCACTTTCACCCCAGAAACAACAGTCAATCTGAACCACGCTGGCCACGGCTCAGACGCCATGACGGAAGACAACTGCGCAGTTCTACTGCGCAGCTCGGTTAAAAGTGACTAGGCATTTTGGCGCGCACGCACGAAATTATATGCCGACGTTTACATTTCGGGTTTTGAAACTTTTGCACCTTCGGCGGAAAATGTATAAATATAAAAGGCTAAAAATGTGTTTTATATTTATATTTCATTTCGGCAAATATACCGTCGGCGGATCCGTAAACCAAGTTATAAAATAACTAAGGCCTAAGTGGGAATGTCATTTTAGTGTACATGTATGCTTTGTGAATTGCTTTTTGTAAATGCATGCAATCTTCAATACATGGTTAAAACGAATTTGTGTCTCGACTCATCCATCCGACAGAGGCGTCTGGCAACTGGTGATTGGTCCATCGAGAGATTGGGCTCGAGATAAGAACGCAGCATGTGACTTGGTTCCGCTTGGCTAATCAATTAAGATCTGTCACGTGACTGCTGGCATGATACCAGTTTGTGATGATAACCTCCATGGTAATGGTAACACGGCTTTGGAGCTGGGGGCTGGCTCAAGGTTAGCGGTACGAAAGGCGATTGTGGTCTTTAAAGACTCACCGTCCCTCTGGAGTTACCCACGGGCGACAACCATAACAATATTACAAACCCTACCATGAGCCTTGGATCAGTTTTAAAATCATATTCACAAAAGCAAAAAGTACAATGTGGAGCCATGCAAAGGGACAACTTAATAATAAATGAATAAAAGTGCAGTTGAGAGCTGGTTATGGGGACATTTACATATTACATAAGCAAAATTGTATGTGCTCCTCAATACTGATCGATCCATCTATTCTTTGTTCGTGCACATTGCCCCCCATCACACAATTCCTTTCTGCTCTATCGCAGATTACTCCTTTAAGGACCCCAAGTCCCTCACAAACTGGCTGGCCAAGCACGACTTTGCATTTGTTTTGGGAAGGAAATTGTATTTTGACAAGAAGTGCTGGCGATGACTCACCTACTCTTGGTGGAAAAAAGAAAACACCAGATCTTTAACGTCCACCAACTTATGCTAGCGGACAGGACAGTGAGCTTAACATTTTCATTATAT
This sequence comes from Eptatretus atami, assembly GCA_035128595.1. Lineage (NCBI taxonomy): Eukaryota > Metazoa > Chordata > Myxini > Myxiniformes > Myxinidae > Eptatretus > Eptatretus atami. The sequence goes on along the minus strand of CM068964.1, from coordinate 94,517,795 downwards.
ATATATATATATATATACACACTGATGAGCCAAAACATTATGACCACTGGCAGGTGAAGTGAATAACATTGATTATCTTGTTACAGTGGCACCTGTCAAGGGGTGGGATATATGAGGCAGAAAGTGAACAGTCAGTTCTTGAAGTTGATGTGTTGGATGCAGGAGAAATGGGCAGGAGTAAAGACCTGAGGGACTTTGACAAGGGCCAAATTGTTATGGCCAGACGACTGGGTCAGAGCATCTCTGAAACGGCAAGGCTTGTGGGGTGCTCCCGGTCAGCAGCGGTGAGGACCTACTGACAGTGGTCCGAGGAGGGACAAACCACAAACCGGCGACAGGGTGTTGGGTGCCCAAGGCTCATCGATGCGCGAGGGCAATGAAGGCTATTCCGTCTGTTCCGAACCGACAGAAGGTCTACTGTGGCACAAGTCACAGAAATTTTTAATGGTGGTCACAGGAGGAATCTGTGTCACAATCCACAGTGCATCACACCCTGGTGCGTATGGGGCTGCGTAGCCGCAGACCGGTCAGAGTGCCCATGATGATCCCTGTCCACCGTCAAAAGCGCCTACAATGGGCACGCGAGCGTCGGAACTGGACCTTGGAGCAGTGGAAGAAAGGTCGCCTGGTCCGATGAGTCCCGTTTTCTTTTAGATCACAGTGAATGGCGTGTACGTGTGACGCCATTTACCTGGGAAGTGATGGCACCAGGAAGCACTGTGGGAAGACGACAAGCTGTGGAGGGAGTGTGATGCTCTGGGCAATGTTCTGCTGGAAACCCTGGTCCAGCCATTTATGTGGACGTCAATTTGACACGTGTCACCTACCTAAACATTGTTGCAGACCCGGTACACCCCTTCGTGGCAATGGTATTCCCTGTGGCAGTGGCCTCTTTCAGCAGGATAATGCCCCTGCCACACTGCACCCATTGTTCTGGAATGGTTTGAGGAACATGATGAAGTGTTCACGGTGTTGCCCTGGTCTCCAAATTCTCCAGATCTCAATCTGATTGAGCATTGTGGGATGTGCTGGACCGACAAGTCCGATCCACGGTGGATCCACCTCGGTAACTTACAGGACTTGAAGGATCTGCTGCTCATGTTTTGGTGCCAGATTACCACAGGACACCTTCAGGGGTCTTGTGGAGTCCGCTGCCTCGGCAGGTCGGCGCTGTTTTGGCGGCACACGGAGGACAACATCATATTAGGCAGGTGGTCATAATGTTTTGGCTCATCAGTGTATATATAAATATATTGTTGCAGCCACGGGTACCGAGACACAGTTGTCACTCAGGGGGATTAATCCCCGGTTTTCTCCCGGTCGAGCCGGACCTGGGGCCACCCTCACAATTAACGTTGTGGTACGGTGGGTTGTTTTAGAACCACAAACGCCACCAGTCAACCACGAGTTCCAGTGTCCACTGTCTAATTATTCCGTTTAACTAGAGGTCACGTGGTTACCTGAGGCGGGAGCGCGCCCTCAGCAAAGCACCAATATTATCTGATTAGATTTTAATTTAGGGCAGCCGAGCGTTTTCACCGCTGGTGCGTGCCAACTATTTTTGGTCAAATCTGTGGTAATTACTCCCAGTCTATCTTGGTTCGCACCAATGCTAGAACCAATGGAAGGAAAGAACAAACACGCGACAGGTTGGAAATCGACAAATAATTTACTATAATAAAATTAAATAAAGGGAATAACTTTATTTATTCTGAGGTAAATAAAAGAATATATTTCAAAGCAAAATCAATCAAAATGCCAGGAAAGAGACAAAGAGCAGATGCTTATCGGGGGTTGACTTACTTACAGCTAAACACAGACAAGGTACCCAGCAGATCATTCATGGGGAGGGAAAGAATCGTCCTCGCTCACCAGAAAGTCGTCCGTGAAGTGAAAACGTCCTGAAATGTGTGCGTGTGTGTCACGTCGTCGCCAGCACCAGCTTTGTCGTGCAACCCTCTCACGAACAGCTTTGAAAGCCAGTCGAAGTCTGGAGGGCACACGAGAACGTCTGTCGCGGGTTTAGACCCTGGTGTTGTTGGTGACCATCCGTGCCTCACTTGTTGGCAGCGCTGCTCACACCCACACGCGCACCACTCGCTCGCTTGCCCAAGCACTGGAAGGACGAATTGTCTCGTTGTTGGCGCTGGTCAGACATCCGCTTCTCAAGTTACTTCTCGTTCTGTTCTCCCTCCCTGGCTTTCTTCGCCTCCGCTTTCCTTTCTCCCGCTTTTTCCCTCTTTGCTTTTTCTCCTCACAGAACGTACTCCTGTTTCGTTTTATATCTTCCGGCCGTCTTCGCGGGTGCAGTCCGCCCCAAGCTCAACCCCCCCCACTTGCGCACGGTTACCATGATGACCCGTGCGCTCTCAAAAAAGGCGGCGTCGGAGCTCGCGAAAGATTTGTGCTGAGGAAGAATGGAGCAGGCTTCAGAGCTCGTGAAAGAAATGTGTGTAAACATGTCTTGTCGTAAAGAAAAAAAAGCTTCCATACCATAAGAGAGGGGAATCTATTCTTTACCCTTCTCAACGCATCACATTTAAGATCCCCTTAGACATGGGGATGGGGGCTAATCTGAACATGCCATTTAAGGGAAATAACTGTCTGAGGACCTGTATGTGTGGATTGCATTCATCAGACCAGATTCTGAAAATCCGTAACAATGTATATATATATATACTATATATATATATATATATATATATATATATATTATATATTATTATATTATTATTCATCCAAGGGACGCTTGCACCTTGATTAGTGAAAACACCAATCTTGTGAACCACCAATCACACACTTTTGTGGGTCAGGAACCAAACTCAAGACTAAGATCTGGAGCGAGAGCACGACTGCAGATTACTTGTGTCTGGCTTTTTTAAAAGCATATTTCATATCCACAAACACTTTCTCTCCCCCCCCCCACCCCCCCTTAAAAGGCTTTATATAGTTCTACCAACGACAAGCTTCTGAAGTTATATAGGTCTACCAACACAAAATATGGAACGAGATAGATTGAAATTTTTTTTTTTTTAACAATGAAATTCACATCACCACCATCACAATGAAATGCTCGACAAACCACACGAGGTGATCCATCCATCTACCCATCTCAACAAACCCTCCCGAGGTCCTCCAGAGTAACATGACCTAGACCTTTCCGGTTACAATCCCGCACATAAAACCTGTTAACACGGACTCGACCAAACTCTGGACCGGTGCGGCACGTGGGGTCACCTTGAACTCACCATGTCCACCACTTAATCACAACTTGCTCAACACTGATAACTATTCAACATTTCATCTATACTCGGTCTCGGGAAATTTGGTTAGCATGACCGGCTTCCTTGGGCCTGTGGGCTTCCAGTGACGACTGGAACGGTGGTGTGTACTGTTATCTATGTACTCTCGATATGGAACCACAGTGGTGTGTACTGTTACATGTACTCTCGAGCTGCGACCACAGTGGTGTGTACTGTTAACATGTACTCTGCGAGCTTGAACCAACAGTGGTGTGTAACTGTTTTAATGTTACTCTCGATATGGAACCACAGTGGTGTCACTGTTACATGCTACTCTCGAGCTGAACCACAGTGGTGTGTACTGTTTACATGTACTCTCTAGAGCTGCAAACCAGCAGTGGGTGTGTACTGTTACATGTACCCTCAAGCTTGAAACCACAGTGGTGTGTAACTGTTGCATGTTACTCTCGAGCTGGAACCACAGTGGTGTGTACTGTGCTTTCTCGAGCTGGGACACAGTGGTGTGTACTGTTACATTACTCTTGATATGGAACCACAGTGGTGTGTACTGTTACATGTACTCTCGAGCTGAACCACAGTGGTGTGTACTGTTACATGTACCTCAAGCTTGAACCACAGTGGTGTGTATGTTGCATGTACTCTCGAGCTGGAACCACAAGTGGTGTGCAGTGACATGTACTCTCGAGCTTGAACACAAGTGGTGTTACTGTGCTTTCTCGAGCTGGGACCACAGTGGTGTGTGCTGTTACATGTACTCTCGAGTGGAACCACAGTGGTGTGCTCTCGAGCTGGAACCACAGTGGTGTGCACTGTTACATGTACTCTCGAGCTGGAACCACAGTGGTGTGCATTGTGTGCTCTCGAGCTGGAACCACAGTGGTGTGCACTGTGCTCTCGATATGAACCACAGTGGTGTGTACTGTTACATGTACTCTGAGCTGCGACCACAGTGGTGTGTACTGTTACATGTACTCTCGAGCTTGAACCACAGTGGTGTGTACTGTTACATGTACTCTCGATATGGAACCACAGTGGTGTGCACTGTTACATCTACTCTCGAGCTGGAACCACAGTGTTGTACTCTTGAGCTTGAACCACGTGTGTACTGTTACATGTACTCTCGAGCTGGAACCACAGTGGTGTGCACTGTTACATGTACTCTCGAGCTGGAACCACAGTGGTGTGCACTGTTACATGTACTCTCGAGCTTGAACAAAGTGGTGTTGTACTGTTACATCTATCTCTGAGCTGGAACCACAGTGGTGTGTACTGTTGATGTACTCTTGAGCTGGAACTCCAGTGGTGTGTACTATTACAGTGTACTCTCAAGCTGGAACCACATGTGGTGTACTGTACATGTACTCTCGCGCTTGAACCACAGTGTGTGTACTGTTACATGTATCTCGATATGGAACCACAGTGGTGTGCACTGTTACATCTACTCTCGAGCTGGAACCACAGTGGTGTGTACTGTTACATGTACTCTCGAGCTTGAACCACAGTGTGTACTGTTACATGTACTCTCGAGCTGGAACCACAGTGGTGTGCACTGTTACATGTAACTCTCGAGCTGGAACGCACAGTGGTGTGACTGTTACATGTACTCTCGAGCTTGAACCACAGTGGTGTGTACTGTTACATCTACTCTCGAGCTGGAACCACAGTGGTGGTGTACTGTTGCATGTACTCTGAGCTGGAACTCCAGTGGTGTGTACTATTACATGTACTCTCAAGCTGGAACCAAGTGGTGTGTACTGTTTATGTACTCTCGAGCTTGAACCACAGTGTGTGTACTGTTACATTACTCTCGATATGGAACACAGTGGTGTGCACTGTTTACATCTACTCTGCTGGAACCACAGTGGTTGTTACTGTTACATGTACTCTCGAGCTTGAACCACAGTGTGTTACTGTACATGTACTCTCGAGCTGGAACCACAGTGGTGTGCACTGTTACATGTACTCTCGAGCTTGAACACAGTGGTGTGTACTGTTACAATCTACTTCGAGCTGGAACCACAGTGGTGTGTACTGTTGCATGTACTCTTGAGCTGGAACTCCAGTGGTGTGTACTATTCATGTACTCTCAAGCTGGAACACAGTGGTGTGTACTGTTACATGTACTCTGAGCTTGAACCACAGTGGTGTGTGCTGTTACATGTACTCTCGATAATGGAACCACAGTGGTGTGCACTGTTACATCTACTCTCGAGCTGGAACCGACAGTGGTGTGTACTGTTACATGTACTCTCGAGCTTGAACCACACGTGTGTACTGTTAACATGTACTCCTGAGCTGGACCACAGTGGTGTGCACTGTACAATGTACTCTCAGAGCTGGAACCACAGTGGTGTGCACTGTTACATGTACTCTCGTAGCTGGGGACCACAGTGGTGTGCACTGTTACATGTACTCTCGAGCTTGAACACAGTGGTGTGTACTGTTACATTACTCTCGAGCTGGAACCACAGTGGTGTGTATATTGCATGTATCTCAAGCTGGAACCACAGTGGTGTGTACTGTTGCATGTACTTCTTGAGCTGGAACCAAGTGGTGTGTACTGTTACATGTACTCTCAAGCTGGAACCACAGTGGTGTGTACTGTTACATGTACTCTGAGCTGGAACCACAGTGGTGTGTACTATTGCATGTACTCTCAAGCTGGAACCACATTGTGGTGTGTACTGTTACATGTACTCTCGTAGCTGGAACCACAGTGGTGTGCATGTTACATGTACTCTCAAGCTGGAACCACAGTGGTGTGCAACTGTTCATGTACTCTCGAGCCTGGAACCACAGTGGTGTGTACTGTTACATGTTATCGATATGGAACCACAGTGGTGTGTACTGTTACATGTACCTCGATATGGAACCACAGTGGTGTGTACTGTTACATCTAACTCTCGACCTGGAACCACAGTCCAAGCGTATCTCCGAGTTACAGGGGTATGTTCAGTTACCAAGCAGCTAGCTCGTGCTTGCCAAATCAGCCGTTCCTTCTCAACGGTTTAGAATGGAGTGCTTAAGCCACTTGGCGAGCTGTCTCCAAGAAACTTGCCTTCTGAACACACCCCCCGGTCCCCAGACCGTGTCCAGGATTCGGAATGAATGACGGCAGAGAATGCTGGGAGTGGACGCGCACACAGTTTCACCTGGACTCTAACGAGCTACACATTATTAATTACACCTTACTCATCACTGCACCAATCCGAAGCCACACCAAAAACGTACGTCGGGACTCGAAAGCACGCAGTCATATAACATGAAAGTTTGACCTTTTCGTGAAGAAAATCCAAACCGGAAAACATTGTTTTTGTAACGCCATACAGCATACTGTACCTTCTTCCGCCATAATCGACCCGAGTTTTATGGGTTCCAGTGCTGAACTCATTTAGCGTTGAAAACGTTTTGCAGATCTCGAGCAAGATCTGTTTACGTGATTCCTTTATACACGTAACGTCATTTAAAACAAATTCCAAAAAGACAATGAACAAGGAAATAAAAAGCGATCGTGAAGGAAAACAACAGTACAACTAAGTAATACACCAGTGATACAGCTCGAATAGTACATGAGCTAAACCCGAAAGTTATCAACTGAAAATATTCAGAAATAACGTAAACACTGTCAGGGGAGAGAATAAATAGTCCTAAGTGGGACAGATGCTCGTCTCCCGAGATGGAGGGTAGTCGTAGTTGGGATGAATTTATTGGTGATAAAGTTGAACTTTCAGTTTTAATTCCATGAAACAGGATGAGCCCGTGGGGGCTGAATGTCCTGATAACACGATTATATTCACGCAGTGAATACTGTGGAGGATGAGCAAGTCCTGAATTTATCACAAACGTTCCGTTAATTTTTGCCCAGTGGAAGGAACCTTTTATGCCCTCAAAGGCCTGAAGTGGTTCCAATGGTAGAAGGATCTAAAAGTGTTGAAAGGATCTTAAAATGACTAAAAAAGTCGAAATGAAGTCTAAAGGGGTCTAAACGGTGTCAAGGTCTCTAAAGGTTCTATAGGAGTTTAAAGAGTCATAAGGAGCCTAAACTAAAGGGTCAATGGGATCTGAAAAGGTACATTTCAATATAGTCAGGTAGGTCAGGTTTGGGAGCATGTGCCGGAGCAGCACATCGAGGCGTCCACTTTCCGCCGGTACTCCAGGAGCCTCCGTCCGGCCATCCCCCAGGCAGATGCCAGGCCCATCCCCATCTCCTTGAGATACCGATCAACCTGCTGCAACCACGAGGCACGTGGTCGGCCCATTGGCCTCCTCCATTCACGAGACTCCCTCGCTAAGAGAATCTGGTGAGCAGGATCAGCGTCAGGAAAATGAGCCACATGTCCATACAACTGCAGCTGATGGTCACGGACTATGCAGGAAACAAATTTTATTTGAGTCTCTCTCAGCAACCGCTCGTTGGACACAAAGTCCGACCAGCGATAGCCAAGGATTCTCCGTCTCCGAAAAGACCTGGTACCGAAGGAGTTAAGTCTCCGTCTCAGATCCTGGTCAGAGTCAAGTCTCACATCCAAAGAGCAAGACTGGAAGCACCAATGACCTGAAGACTTGGACTTTCGTCGCTCCGCACAGGTACCGGCAGCGCCACACCCCATCATCCAGTGAATCCATGACTCAGGCCCGACCAGACGTCTATTGACCTCTGACTCACAGCCGGCGAGAGACATGAATATCACTGCCAAGGGAAGTGAATCTCTCCACGACCTCAACAACCTCAACAACATTGAAAGCCTGGATCTTAGTTTTGACCCAGGAAACCATAATCCAGCAGCTCTGAATCCCAGCGGCATTTCAACCGGTTCACCAACAGTTTGTTTCCACAAGCGAAGGTGGACCAAGTTGATTGGAGGGTCAGCAATGGGGATAGTAACACCCCTGACATCCGACCCGCGGGCCTTCACTTTGGATTCCTCTGTCAGAGCCCACCACCCTCTGCTCTAATGCAGTACACGAGGATGGGCTTGGAGGAATGCAAAGCGCGAATTCCCCTGTAAGTAGGATGAGAATCACTTGACCCACAGGTGAGGGTCTACCCCCTCACAGATTCCTCGCACATAGGCCTCCTTGTCCACCCTTAGCGCACGTACAGTTTTACGCTCAGCTCGGCTGAAACAGCTCAGCTCTGCCATTAGCCATGCCCTGGCGACTCTCGTCAATGGTATCCAGTGTCCTTGAGAGACAAATTCTTCTTCTCCCTACAGTGAGTTCCAAGACATCCACCGGCAACATCAAGGACGGTGGTCTTGAAAGCACTCCACAACTCTTCTGATTCGACAAGCACACAGACCCCCAAATCTCCACTCAGCTTGTTTGCAAACTCTCTAGCTACCCTGTCATCCTTGAACTTGCCAACATTCAGCCGAGGCTGGGATGGTTCCATTCTCGGCTGGATTTAGGTGCAACTTAAGAGTGCTACAGCAAGGCTGTGGTTGGTATTGAGAACTGAGCATCCGTGACCCTGCATTTTGGATCATTCTCCAGCGACCATCAACAAGGACATGGTCAATCTCCTTTGCTACATCACCAGTTGCGGAATACCAAGTCCAGTGATGAGCTTGTGGGCGCTGAAACCATGACCAGCACCCTAGTCCATTACTTCTGGCAAAATCAAGAAACTTAGTGTTATTCTTGGTTCATAGTTCCAGACCCATGTGGACCAACACATGTCTCATAACCATCCCTATCAGTTCCAGTCGATGCAATGAAATCCCCAAGACTAGAAAGTATCTTGTCTGGGCACTGATCACCACAGACTCAAGCGTGGCGTAGAATGCGTCCTTCACGGTGAGATCACTCGCCTCAGTCGGAGCATGACAGAGACCAGTGGAACGACCCCAGGAGTGAGGAATCCTTAGTCTCATAATACGCTCGTGACCGATGTTACCTCATTTATCATTGGAGTCAGCTTATTGGACACAGCTACAGCAACTCCTTGGGCATGGTAACCATCAGAGCGACCAGACAATAGTAGTGTAACCACCCACCATGATTCTCGCCGCAATCCGATCTCAGAACCTCAGAGAGTGCTGCAATACGATGTCCAAACGCTTGAGCTCAGATAATAACAGAGACAAGTGATCATCCTCTCATTAGGGATAGGACATATCCGCACC
>CM068964.1:94317420-94346541 GCA_035128595.1 Eptatretus atami | reverse complement strand
ATTTTGTGGGCCATCCATGCTTACCAGTGGTTCCCTGGTTATCCAGCCACTTCCAGGTGAGCGCCCTGGGGTATTACCCCTATGTTTTTACCCTCGCTGAAGGAGAGGGTATTGCATTTGGATCCTTCGGATTTCGGCAATTATGTTGGTCGGTTGTTTGTGTCGTTCTGTGTGTCTGTCTGTCTGTTTGTTTGTGTGTTTGTTTACCCTGTAGCAGCCACACCGTTTCAAGCGATCATGACCAAACTGGGTACAGACGTCGGCTATGGTCCAACTTAGACGCTTGTCGTTTTTGGTGAATCTAGGTCGAAGGTCAAGGTCACTGAAAAACCGAAATTATTATTTTCGCAATAACGTCCGCTAAGATGGTCGTATCGACTTCAAACCAAATCCAAAATGTGAATCTTCCAATTCTGCATCCAACCATATGTCTCATTGGGGTGTCACAACAACACCCTTCTTAGCGGTCGGGGGTCGAATGTCAGGGGGGGTCGGGTCAAAACTTTCAAATTGCGATAAAAACGCCATTTCAAGTCCGATTGACTTCCAAGTTATGATCATGACCAAACGAAGTGCTATAACTCATTAAACAGTAGCACTATCGACTTATAAGAACCAAATTGATTTCCAGGTTTTTGTTTTTTCAGAGATCATGGAGATATGACAAAGTTATTCCGGCAATTCCTTGCTCAACGAGCAATTTCATTTGTTTGTTTGTCCGTCAAGAACGTTCATGTTTTTCTCCACAACCACTTATCGGATTGAGACAAAATTTGCACCATTGGTGTGACTACTCATGTAGAATGTTTTAATGAGAATTATGACGTCATAGGTCACGTGGTGTGGCAGCCATATTGGAAAAACAAAAAAAATTGACTATCTCTGAAATCGCAACAAGGAAACAATATCCCCCTTCCGCCACGCGGCGGGGGATAAAAATTGAAACTTGGCAAATAGCAAGTACTCCTCATGGGGAATGAGTGATTTTTTTTAATGACGTCAAAGGTGCCTTCATTCTGACGTCATAATTGCATATGTAGAACGCTACATCCGATCAGTATTAAAATTTATGAGGGTCATTTCGGGATAAAATGGTCCATAAAAATGTTTTTGATGATGTCATTGGCCACGTGATTCGGCGGCCATATTGTTTGTTGTTTTTTTAAAACCTTCAAAAATCTTCTCCTCTGAAATGGCTGAACTGGTCATCACTGCCAGCATTTATAAAGTGGCAGTTCTAATTATGTCTCTTATTAATTACGTAACACGCCAAGACACAAAAACCACACAAAACTATACAAACACCACACAACACACCACATAAAACAAGTCCTGGTGATGGTCTGCAATCTCTGATTGCTCTTTTTCTTGTTTAGGTTGTGGTTGGGTGTAGAGCTAGAAGGCATTGGTTGAATAATAATAAAATAAAATAAAACGAGCAAGAACCAAGATTAGAAAGATATTTTTACCCAACAGAGTTGTTATGTTGAATCTTTTGCAAATAGGAGTAGAGGAACCAAAGGAAGTTAAGCACTCGTAAAAAAAAAAAAAAAGACGAAAGAAAAGGTGGAGGTAAGCACAAGAGTTTGAAATTGAGGAAGGAAACATGGAATGGGTTACTGAATATATGCATACAACCAGGTAATGCCGAGTTGGGACAAAGGGCTGTAATTGAAGAGGATCGATATGTTCCTCATTCCTTCTCCAGCAAGTCTCCCTGTGTTTTTTTTAACCCTCATCATTACTCGCACATCCTTCGAAGCACATTTCCCTTTTCTCTCGAATCCTGTCCAACTGATCCCTTCACCTCTCTTTAAGTCTCAATCATCCATCTTTTTCCCCCTTTCCCTTCGATCAACCCTTCCTTTTCTCTGTTCTATTTTTCGCAATTTAACTGTCGCCCTCTCCTCCCCTCCCTCCAACCCCTCAACCCATTATGATCAGAGCAGACATACAGTATGTAGATGCAGCTAAGCATGCTTTACTGTGATCACTGCAGAAAAAAGGATAAATCACAATAAGAAATTAACTGAATTCACTTGTATTCTCGACGCCGAGTCGGTATCTATTTATTTATCAGGACGGCACGTTTTGTTGTAGACGCCATCACTAACCTTTATTCTGCCAGTGTCTGCAGCTGGGCTGTTTGGTGCGACAGAAGCAATGTTCAAAGGCATATGCCCCTCTCTGCCCCCATCCAGTTTCAGGCCAAAACCGTTGATGCTACGTATAACTTCCACCATGATCTGTAATCATAAGAACACTCACTGTCATTTAATCCATTGGAAATGTACACAGACAGAACAAAAGTAATGAGAAAACTTGTAATCACAATTCTTCTTCTGTAAAGCTCCTGCCCGAGATTCTCTCCATTGAGACTTGGTCATAAAAGCGATCAAATTCCAAACCCAAACTCACCATATTCCGCATCCGTCCTGGATTCCTGACAGTCCATTCTCGCTTCTCCATATTGCTAAAACACATGTTTAAAAAAATAAGTCCACCACCAATTCAAATTGAATAACACCAACAAGACAAAACAAAACAACAACAATACAAAAGAACAATAGCAGCAACAACAACCAGAGCTCATAGAATACCTTACCCAATGGAGTATTGACAAACAGGGCATGGGACTTTATTGGAAACAGTTTATTGGAAGAAGAAGAATCTCAAAGTTTTCCACCCGAGGAACGTGAGTGGCAAATTTGATTGGTGAAGATGGCGTAAAATTTTGCCAAACTACTGCTAAACCAAACGTTTTTTTGAAAGTGCTTACAAAGCGATTTGTGTTCTCCATTGTTTAAATACATAATTCAATTTGAATAAAAGTTTTAAAGGCTGTAGAAAAAAACCCCCATTGAATCGGAAGTTTACCGCCACTAATGCAGCGTCTTTTACACCACCTTATTTAACATGTTAAATTAGTTCTTCATGCCTGTCTGTGTCCTTTATGACGTCCTTAAAAACAGTGAGTTTCCTGTTTGGAATGATTTTCAATTTTGTTTCACTGCCAGACAGGCAGGCAGAGTTAAAAGAAAAAAAAATCACTGCACCTTACTCCTCTGTGCGCATGCACGATCGGGCCAAGATTCCGTACAATTTGCCAAACTCATAGCCAAAGTACTACTAAACTGCAGGTTCATGTTCTACAATTTTCAAAATATAACATTGAATTGAAATGAAGTAGTTCCTCGGTCATATACTGCCAGACAGACAGAGTAAACCAATTGCTTAACCCCGCTTTGTGGTACATGCGCAGGGTAATAAACACCCAGTACAAAAAGACATCACTGGGGATTTTAAATGTAGAGAAAGGTGGACGAAGTGCAAACACGCTCTACGATATGCACTTTCTTACTTACCTCTTCTTCAGAGCAATCTATAGCCCTTTAAATATCGATGTCAGGTTGGACCGTTTAGTGTTCTCATCTGAGAACATAGCTCAATATGCTTGGGGTCAAAATAAAATCCTATGCAAATCAAATCAATATGCTTGGGGTCAAAAAGGATCAAGTCCTACAAACTGCATTATCTTGTTCGTTGTACTCCAATGTCCTTGTGATTCATTAAAAGTGAAATGTCTCCTCACGTCTACTTTATACATGCAAATTATGTACAAGTTCCTTCCTGATCCTTTGACCAATGTTAAAAAAAAAAAAATCTTCATTTGCAGACCTCTTCCTGGCAAACTATCCCACTGGCCTACAATCCTCACAGTTTGAACGCCCTTGTCTCGTATCTCTGTTTTAGCTTGTTTGGTGGTTTTCTCCTCAAGCTGTGCCCAAGTCCACAAACTAAAAATAAAGTACTTGTATATATTCCATCACTACTCTTTCATTAGAATACCTCCATTATATCCCCACAACTCCACAAGCTTCTCTCCTCTCTTTCAATCAGCCCTGTTCTTTTGTTGTTGTTAAATTTTATAATCATTCCTCATAACAAAGACTTTAAAAGCCCTGAAAGCACTCCAACATAGCTCCATCAGTGAAGATTTCATTTCGAGAAACTGGAGCCTTTACATAATAAGGTGACTAGAAACAAACGCTATATTGACCTTAACGTGACCGAATCAGAAATCTGTCCTGATAACACTATCCCCCCTGACTCAAAATGAATTCCCTTTGTTATGCTTGTACAATATATTATATTTGCTTACCAATCGCTGCCCAACTTGTCTCACATGCTACTTAGTCCTTCTCAAGTCTTTTCCCTGAGCAACTCACTGGTGGAATATCCCCACTAATCTATCACTGCACGTTCTACCCATTACCAATGTTTTCATGATTACTAAATTACATATACTGCCTCAATTTGCCTCGAAGCTGTCTAGCCTGGGTTTGAATTCTGACCCAGATAAAAGCTTTCATCCCAGTGTTTCACAGGTTGGCTGATTCATTAATATGTGTGTCCCATCTGCCAGCATTAGGTGGTGGACATTAAAGAGCATATGGTGTCCTTCGTAAAGAGTAGGTGAGCTATCACCGGCACCCTGAACAAATTAGAATTTCCTGCCTAACTACTGCTGGGAGGGCAATCATAAACCACCCAGTATAACCCTTGCCAAGAAACTGCTTCGGCAGCACCGACGCTCTACAACACAGTATAGTACTTCGGAATCGGAATTCCGCTTCCTAGCACATCCCCCCACAAAACATCCAAACTATCCTGCACCTGTTTGTTTTGGTTCCCACCTTCTTACGTTACCCTCCACTCAGGCTTCTTGTCATCATAAAATTTGGATAAACCAATTCCCACTCCTTCATACCAATTACAATTGGCAATGGATCCCAAACTTACCCCTGCAGCATTCCACGAGTTATCACCTTCTATCCTGAGATTTCATCTCATGCATCTACCTTCTATGTACAATTTGCAATGTTTTTCTCTTTCGAGATAAGCAGTTTGAAGCTATACTCAAAACTATAGGTGTGGGGTCAGACCATTTCTGCAGGTCTCAACTGCTGCAGAAAACCCATCACAGCTATGAATCCATTGATCCATCCATCCATTGGCACTATACTCTGTGCAGAGCGTTGGTGCTGCCTAATCAGTCTCCTTAGCTATTGGACACAATCCTGGATGGGTCGCAACTCCGACACCGGATACTAGCAAGCTGGTACTCATTTTGCCGACTTCGGAAGGATGACAGGCAGAGTCAACCCCACCTGGTATTAACTCAACAGCCGAGTGGGATTTGAACTCAGGATCCTAGGATCCCAAGCCCACCACCCTAACCATTAAGCCAACACCAGGCATAGCTATGAATGTTGAGACTTTAACAGGAGAATGGATTGGATGCATCTTCCTCTTGTTAAATAAAGATGTATAAGGACCTTATTCAAGGGACGGGGCCTGGTGTAAAGCGATTTAAGTGCATATGCGATGATCTTCTCAGCCTCATTCTGATGGAGGAGTTTTTTCTGAACTTTTGCCATATTAATGAACTAATGAAACACCTTATCCATCCATCCATCCATGGGGACCATACTCTGTGCAGAGCGTTGGTGCTGCCTAAGCAGTCTCCTTGGCTGTTGGGCACAATCCTGGACGGGTCACCACTCCGACACAGAAATACCTTATACAGTACTATATAGTAAATTAATCTTCAACCTTGAAAATGTTGCATCACAGTTGCACATGCCACTCAAATTAAAATAATAAACAGTCAATACAAATACAAGGTGCGTTCAAATATGTGGATCTAATTTCTTTCAACAAGCACATGATTTACAAAAATTGACACGTACTTCACTTCTCAACATCAACCATTAGGAGGGCTATACACTGTTGGATCCAAGATGCGAAGGCCGGAGTGAAGCAAAGCTTTCTTCAGGATTATGTAGAGGCCGCTGATAAACATATGATGTCAATGCTGATCTGGAGGAGAGGTTATGACTCGGAATTCCGTTTTTCATTCTTGGAAATAAGCACAAGTTATTGGGCGTAAGGTCCAGTAAATATGGTGAATGTGGAATTGATTGATTACGCTGCTCTTCAAAGAATTTTTGCACCTGAAGGTCCCAGTGTGGTGGGGCATTGTCGTGATCGAAGCTAAATCCTGTCTGTGCAAGTTCCGGACATTTCTGCAGGGCTGATAGAAACGTTTTCCAAAACCCCACAGGAACTGTGGTCAGTAACAGTCGTCTTCTTCTTCCGATGCGGCACAAAGCTGTGGATAGCATAATTTGCTGGAGAGCACAGCTATACAGGATAGCATCATTTAATAGGTGCTGATGCAATGCCACCCCCTGTAGGTTAGAACAGGAATTGGGCATCTAGCTGGGGTGCGAGCCATTAATTTTTTTAAAATTTATACAGCGCCTTTTACCTATGGATACAAGGTACTGAAAGAAAGAGGGAGGTGGAGGGGGGAGGGGAGAGGGGAAATCAAAGAGCAAATGTAGGAGCTACCTGTGAGGAGCTCAATCCACAATACAGGTGAGAGAGGGACAACAAGAGCTTCCAGACAACCAGTACTCTGCAGATTATGATCCATAGCTTGCCTATTCTTCACAAAGGACACCATGGTATTTATAACATCCACCAAATGTCAACAGATGGGACGCACAGTTTAACATCCGTCTGAGGGATGGCACACACACACACACACACACACACACACACACACACACACACACACGCCTTTACCTACATGCGAAGCATCAGAATGAAAGTTTATCGCTGGGCCGAGATTCAAACCCAAGTTATACAGCAGCAAGGGGAGTGTATACATGTCTAGGCGATCCTGCCAGCCCTTTTGGAACTCCACGGGTGAGAATGATATCATGATCATCCCAAAAGATGATCACCATTATCTACTCGGATGATGCTCGTACGCAAGATAAATTTGGAGGAGGTGAGTCAGAATTCTGTCACTTTTTGGTTTTTTTTGATTGAAGAATGGCATCCAGGTTTCATCCACGGTCCCAATGGTGTTCACAAACGTCTCCCACTCACTGCATTCCTGGTCACCATGTTCTGACATGAATAATCACATGCTGTTTGGTCATCTTAGCATTCACGGCACTCAGTGTGCAGAAATTTTGGACATTGTGAGATCAGTGTGAAAATTTGTATAAGCAGAACCATTTGATATACCCTGTGGCCATGGCGATTTGTTCCATCATCATTCTGTGATCCGTAATCACCAATCCTTTCACAGGCTGAATGTTCAGTGGACTGCTTGTTTGGGGTCGTCTGGAATGAGCCTCAGTTTCGCTGCTTCCACGTCCCTCTTCAAGCTTGCTCCTCCAACTCTGAACATATTTAACATTCATGGTGGACACCCTGAAACCATCGAGCAATGAATGTCCATACGAGTTTGCTGACTCAGACGCAAAAAATTTGTGAACATGCTGCCCATGCAAGCTGAAAACAGGATTTTTCCAATGTACTGGGGCAGGATTCGAACCCAGTACACACTGTATGTACAACACTGCCAACGGCACACCACGTGACGTATGCCACTGCAATGTGTCGAATAACGCGGGAAATGTTCAATTAACGACCTGTGCAATTGTCGTTCAGTTCACGTTCATGCATTCAGGAATTACGAATTAGGATACTTTTACATTTGAACGCACCTCGTATCATTTTAATACATCAAAGCAAAGAGAGACGGGTAACCGGTTTAACTGTGTAGCCAAGCAGCACATGTAGTGGCACGCGCTGCTTCATTCGAGTACTTGCAACTATTTGGGGATAGGCCGCCATGCTTTCAGACAATAAACATCGTCAATGATACAAATATGAGCTGCAAGAGCACCTAATGTGTGCTTCTGCAAATATTGACAGCAACAGTTACCATGATGGAACATTCCTCGGGTCAGGTGTGCTGAGGGATTCGTCTTGTTCTTCATTTTGAACTGTGAGAGAATGAAAATTTTAAAAATCTGATCAGAGACAAATAAGTGATGAACAGTCATCTTATTACTGCTGTCCATAAAATTAAAGCTTTAAGTATAAACTATATAAGGTACACGTTTCTGATTCTCATGTGCCATACTCTGTTACAGAGCATCGGTGCAGCCGAGGCAGTTTCTTGGCAATTGGTTATACTCGGTGGTTTGCCATTGCCTTCCCAGCAGTAGTTAGGGCAGGAATTTGCCATTTGTTCATGGTGCTGGCGATATCTCGCCTACTCTTCACGAAGGACACCATGGGATCTTTAATATCCACCAACTAATGCTGGCTGAAAGGACGTCCAGTTTAATGTCAATTGAACCAAGTGTGCATACCTCTAGGGCCTAGGCCACCCTGCCAGCCCACTATACATGTGAGGTATACTGTACTTAAAGAACGAGTTGACTGAAAGAAAACTGAGAAAAGGGCAAGGGGTGAAGAAGGAAAGGAGTGGAAAATAAAAGGAATGGTGGAGGTTCTCCAGGTGCTAAGATTTGATGAATCTTTCCAAACTGTATAGTCCCGAAGTAGTATTACGACCAATTTTGCATAACAATCAATGTCTCGAAGCAAACAGAAAATGAAACTTGAAAGACTCTCACGTATTTATTTTTAAATGTTAAAAAAACACCTGGAAAATGAAGGATGTGAAAACACGAGCATTGCCTTCAGGCACGATACCGGGAGTGCTCCGCATTCTCTCCAGGGCTTACATTGCTGTGCTTGTAATGCGTGAACAATCTTGGCACTTCTGCTGGTAAACTTGGCTAATAAGTGTGAAATTTTCCTCAACAAGAGATCCTGGTTTTGCCACCAATGGTATTGCTCACACTTAGATTTATTTCTGTGACAGGGATAGACCCAGTCCCTTGTCGTACAGGAGAAAGGGAGCATTCGTTTAAAAAAAAAACAAAAAAAAAACAGTTTCCATCCCACTGGAACATTCAAACTTTGGGAGATTCAGACACATACATCTGAACTTCCTCAGCAAATAATCAATCAATGTGAATAAATGTTGACCTTGGAGATCATACAATAATGTAGACGTGACAGTAATGTGAAAAAAAGTTTAAAATGGGGAGGAAGACAGACGCAGAAAATAGATATGTAGATTGGAGAAAACTGAATTTTTACCTCGGCCCTGACAATGCCATTGTACAAGCTTCATCCCGTTAAATGAAGGTACTCATAATTTAGCAGGAGTGTCATTTTGTTAGAATTTTCAGACAAATAAAGTACAAAATCTATATCTAATAGAGCGAATGTTTGTATGCATGTATGTATGTATCATTGTATGTATGTTTGTCTGCTTGAGACACATTGGTTGGACAGCTGGCTTGACACCACCCACAAAAGTAACCTGAAAAAAAAATCATACGTCCACCATTTTGCTGTTACGGTAAGTCTAAGACATCTTCGGAAGTGTCATATTGACAATTGCCTTGCCCTCCCTATAAGTTTTCTGTTCCTTGAAAAACAACCGAAGTGACTGTAAAAAGGATAATCAAATATCAAAATGTTGGAGCTGATAGATGTCATGGGCCTTGTGAAGGTGACAGTAGATATAGGCCTCAGGCTTCAGGCCTTAGGTTTCAGACTTTGGTGTCAGCCCATGGGTCACTGCAATTGGAACTACAACAGCACTCGGCAGAGCGCTTACCTCCGCCAGGCTGAACAGTTTACATTTTGTATCCCACGGATAGGACGGATCTGCATCTGGACCTCAACCAACATCTAACCGGCTTGTTCTTGTCTAACCAACTCGTCCACCAAGTTTTGTTATAACTCTTCCACAACTTTTTGAAATATTATGCAATATATTGTTCTTGTCCCCATCTCTCAATGGTAAAGAATCACATGGAAAATTAAAAAAATTCTCGGATTCGGATCTTCACCAAAATCGAAGCAATTCTTCCTTGTCACACACGCGACCTGTCCACCAAGTTTCGTCTGAATCCGTCCACAACTTTTTGAGATACCCTGTTCACAGACGGACAGTCAGTGGTGAAAACGTATAACTTCGGCCCACTTTCGGTGGTGGAGGTAATTATCCGAGCGATATAACCATAATGTATTATATATGCATGTTTTTTCTTCATGTACGTAACCTGGGATATTTTTCTTTTCAGGGGTGATCGAGGTAGCAGTCTGTTGCCTATACACCGCCCAAATAATGGGACGTGTCTAAACAACATATTGCACTCTTAGAATAAGATCGCCCGTTGGGCGTGTACTCTGTTGGTAATAATACAAAGTAAAGGGAATGCTAAACAAGCATGTGATTATGAACAAAATCATGTTAAAGAACCTTGAAAATGTGAGAATTTACAACGCGAATAAAAGCAGATATGAAAAAGACGATGGGTGCAAATCCAATGGAAATCCCAGTACGTAAAAGGTAAAATCTCCATCGGACAACACTTTGAAGAAACACACTCAAACGTGGAAAGTGCACATCATTTGTGTGGATTTGCAAACAACATCACAAATTCTATCACTAGTGTGTATTCAACAGGTATATTTCATCCAATTGATTTTCGTTATGAGAAAGGTGGAATTTGCTTCTTTGCGACATCATCGATGCTGTGGATTAGACCACCCACGGCCCCTATGGGTTTGATCACACATCACACCAATGGGTTTGACCACGCACGACACAAATGGGTTTGACCACACACGACCCCAATGGATTTGACCACGCACGACCCAAATGGGTTTTGAACCACGCACGACCACAAATGGGTTTGACCACACAACGACCCAATGATTTGACCACGCATGACCCAAATGGATTTGACCACGCACAACCCAAATGAATTTGACCCACACATGACCAATGGATTTGACCGACAGCACGACCCAAATGGATTTGACCACACATGACCCCAATGGATTTGACCATGCACGACCCAAATGGATTTGACCATGCACGACCCAAATGGATTTGACCATATGTGATACCAATGGGTTTGGCAGGAACATCTTAACTGCACGTGGTTTGTGCAAACGTATATTTCAAGTTTTTTACATTATTTTATCACTTTATAGCTGGTGGGAGAGCATAGGGCGATGCACACTCACCTTTGACCTGTCTAATCGAGGTTTGAATCTCAAACCTGCTATAAACTGCCACCCTGGTTTCACACATACAGAACGAGGCATCAATATGTGTGCCGTCCATCTGTGGACATTAAGCCGAAAGGTCCATCTGCTAGCAACGGTCATTTGTGGGTGTCAAAAATCCCACGTGGTGTTTGTCACAAAGAGTGGGCGAGTTATTGCCAGCACCTTGAACAGATTACAAATTCTTGCCAACATGCAATTGGCAAATGTGGTGAGTATGCCATTACCCCACAACATGTGGTGAGGGAGGTCGGTTTCAGTGGATTGAAAACCGGCTGATGATGATGATGATCACCACATTGTGATTTTCCTGTTGTTTTTATATCTTTTTTTTCCCGACATTCTTTGTGAGAGACCAGTCGTGTAACATATATATATATACAATATACATATATATATATATTTGTTGTTGTTTTTTTATCAGAAGTGCAAAAAGCTGACAGAATCAACATTATAAATACATGTTTGGCTAAATTGGATTCGAAAGTAGAAACTGCTGACAAAGAAATTGTGCAAAAAGAGGATAATGTGGAGGTAATTTGTTTGATTCTCAAGAATTTTGTAAAATGGAGTAACAGACAAGTTGTCGAAAGACTGACCAGAAGGATAACTTTCTTGAGGCAATTGGTGAGACAAAGAAGCTCATGACTTTATGTATGGATGAGAAAAGTGATGTTCCAATTGTGGAAAGAGTTGCGTAGGTGGGAGAAGTAGAAAGGGTTGTAAAACCTGTGGAAAAGCTTTCACAAGGCAAAGTTGCTGGTGTGAACACTCAGATGCGAATGTGGCGACGGACTTATTGATTAGGAATGGCGATAAGAACAGAGGGAATTGAAATTCTGTATGTGAAGCTGTGACCCCCAATATGCCGGAGAACCAATGTGAGGTGGTGGTGACTCACTAATTGGTTAGAAATTGTGATGATGTGGATGAACATGTGTGAATGGAAATGCAGTCACAATTGGAGTAGCTGTGGGCATTTGAGCAATGGGATTGGTGCATGGATGAAAGTGTAATGGAGAAGCATTGCCTTGGAAAATAATAAGCTTAAATTAAGAATAATGATTAAGATTTTGCAAATATACACATCAAAAAAGAATTGTGCTTGGGGTTGTCCGGATGTGAACATTTTTAATATAAGATGGAGGCTCAAGGAGGAGAAATATAATCCATGCATGCAAGTTCACCATGTGGGTTCACTGGATAGCATCGAGGTTTTCGCTCGCTGTTGAGCTGTCTAGTCTGGGTTAGAATCTGGACTCAGCTATAAACCTTCACCCTGAAGTTTCGCATGCAGGGCGAGTCATTGATATGGTGCACCGTTTGTCAGAAGGACGTTTAGCTGGAGGACCCGCTTGCCAGCACTGGTCGTTGGTGGACATCGAAAACTCCAAGGTATCTTTCACGAAGGGTAAGCCCCAGCACCCGAAACAAATTACAAATTTCTGCCATTTTCAGTCGAACGTCAAGACTGCACAACCGATTCATGAAAGGCTTGGACCCCAAAATAGACAGACATTCTTCAGCCGACCCCACAAGAAGGTCGAAATAATTGGGGCTGTTAAAAGTAGTAGTAGTAGTAGTAGTAGTAGTAGTAGTAGTAGTAGTAGTAGTAGTTGGGGCCCTCGACTTTCTGGTGTTCCTGACGATCTCTTACTCATTCGAGCTACATAAAGATATTGTTGGTTCAACGTTTATTACAATCAAGGCCAATCAAACCATGACAATAGTACATTTCATTAATTAAATGGCGGGATCTTCTTCTTCCTTTTTCGGATGCAGCACAAGGCAAGGGGTAGCATCATGGGCTGAGGGTGTGGCAGTGCCGTTGATGCAGTGCCCTCTGCAGGTTAGGGCAGGAATTCGAAATTTGTTCATGGTGATGGCGATAACTCACCTACTCTTCTCGGAGGACACGGTGGGATATTGAACGTCCACCAACTATTGCTGGCAGACAGGACGCCCAGTTTAACGTCCATCCGAGGGACGGCACACACATTGATGAATCACTCTACCTGTGAAACACTGGGATGACAGTTTTCGCTGGGTCGACATTGGAACCCGGGCTAGACAGATTAGAGGTGAGTGTGGGTACCTCTAGGCCATCCTGCCAACCTGGCAAGATTGTAGGGTAGTCTAAATGGGGTGTCTGTGTGTCTCTGTTGCTGCTTAAGTGTCTGTGTGCAAGCAATGCCAATGCCAATATTTTCCAATGGGAAGTTAATGTAATTATATAAAAGAATGAGCAAGGGGAATTGGAAAAACTGACAAAATATTAAACAAAACACACCTTTAGAGTCATAAACGCAAGTTATGCAGAGCACAGAAGCTAAAGTAAATATAAAGGTCATTGCTAGGGGCACCATGTGACATTTTAAAGACCTTTTTAATGGACTTGTTTAACTCGTAGTAGACAGAAAGACCACCGACCTGCCTGCGGTGAAAGAGTGAGAGGCCGAAAGACTCAGTCTCACCGCGGGAGATACATCCATCCATCCAATGGGACCATACTCTGTGCAGAGCGTGAGTGCTGCCAAAGCAGTCTCCTGGGCTATTGGGCACAATCCTGGACGGGTCGCCACTCGGACACAGGACACCAGCAAGCTGGCACTCATTTTGCCGACCTCGGAAGGATGACAAGGCAGAGTCAACCCCACCTGGTATTAATTCCACAGCCAAGTGGGAGATACCAATGATCCTAAATGCCTTGGTTTCCACAGCGTGAAGCCGAGAAAGGTGGGAAGCAGGAGCACCAGCCCAGAGGGGAGAGCAGTACTCCATCAGGCTGCAGACGAAAGCTTTGTATGTTGTCAGGAGCTCAGGTGGGCTGACGAAGGACTTTGCACGACAGAGGATTCCCAGTCGGCAACTGGCTTTGGAGGCTAGGTTTGAAATGTGGCTTTCCCAGGAAAGATCATGGCAGATAGTGAGACCCAGAAGCTTGAATGACAGGACTTCTTCCAGAGGATTGTTGAGAAAGTAGATGGGGGGGGGGAGGGGGGGGGGCTTCCAGACGGTCCTTTCGGAGAGACATAGTGAGAGTGTGAGATTTGTCCGGATTGAAAGACATGTTCCACATGTTGGACCAGTTTGTGATTTTATCCATATCTAGAGAGAGTGAAGAAGCTGCTGCTTGCCGGTCTGAGGGATGACAGATGGAGAGGCAGAGGGCAGAGGGATAGCAGAGGGTGGAGTCATCAGCAAAGAGGTAAAGATGATTTTCCAGAGTCGGAGAGATCATTGATGAAAACCAGAAAAGGAACAGGGCCCAGAACACTGCCTTGAGGAACTCCAGCCTGGACAGGAAGAGGGGATGAAAGAACTCCATTTAGGGCCACATGTTGGCTGTGACAGGAGAGGAAGTCTGCGAGCCATAAGTGGAGATTGCCTTTGATACCATAGGAAGAGAGTTTGGTGAGCAGGGCAGGGTGCCAGATTGTATCGAAAGCACACGATATGTCGAGGGAGATGGCTCTGATTTAATTTGCAAAAAACTGAAGAGGTACTTCTGGCCATCTGCGGAATATTGAAATCGGCAATGTGGTTGCAAGAGTATGTTGATTAAAAAAACAAAAAAACAATGCTAAATGTGTTGTCAGCCAAATAAAATGTCCACTGGTCACCCTAATGCTATAAACATGTAATAAAAACATGTTTTAAATATGCAAAAGGATGTAGGGATGTTACTCCAAAGAGTATGTAAACAAGGTAGGGATGGATACAAGAAATGATCATGTGAAACCAACCCTATATCTTTCTTTGAATAATGGTTATTCCTCGAAAAGGCACTAACTATCTTTTCTAGGGACAATAATTATTCAAATAAAGATGTTTTTATACCTGGATTATACCTGGATCCACATCACTGTCTCCCTAGAAGGGTTCCAGTCGATGCGGTGGGCTAACGGGTCACAGGGACCCCTTTAATAGCCCAGAAAGAACTGAAGCTGGTTCTTAAGTGCATTCAAACTGGTGGACTCAACTGTGGTAAACTATTCCAGTTATTTACTACTCTTTGGGTTTTGCACATGTTGTTTCTGTAGTTTAAGGCCATGGCCTCTGACTGCCAAAAATAGGTTATCTGAAGGAATTTTTTTCATAACCTTTCATGACCTTAAAAACTTCAATCAAATCTGCCCTCCCACCTTGAACTTCAATTGTCATCAGGTTGCACCTTTTTAGCCTGTCGCTGTCACTCAGGTGTTTGAGTTCATCAATCATCCTTGTCGTTCTGTGCTGCACATATTCTATGATTTTGACATCTTTCCTGAGGTGTGGCCGCCAGGCTTGGACGCAGTAATCTAACTGAGGATGTACTAGAACTAGACTCTTGCAGAGCTGAATAATGGTGCTCCTTTCTTCGAAAGTAATATTTCCTTGGATTCAACACAACATCCTGTTAGCCTTGTTTGCTGCCAATACACATTGATAGTTGGCCTCAAGAGTGTTTTCTATCCACACACCAAGATCTTTCTCTCTCTGGGTTTCTTTTAGTTTCCTGCCTTTCATGATGTACTTTTCTTTGCTGTTATTTCGACCAAAATGCATGATGCCACATTTATCCACACTGAACTCCATCTGCGCCATTGTTCAGCCCATTGTGTAAGCTTGTCAATGTCATCTTGGATGCGTTTTTTTCACTTTATTGGTTCGTTATTGTGAGCTGCCCTGAACTGTGGATTCACATGATCATATCTTGTGACCATCGTTACCTTGTTTGCATAAGTTTTGGAGGAACATCCCCACATCCTTTTGCAATTAAAAAAAAAAAGTTTTTATTACTTGCTTGTTTACTTTTTTTGAGAAATATATACAGATGTTCGACTTATGATTTACAAATGTTGTAGTACAAACTTTATCGACGTACTCGCATTGTAATGGTACTGTACATACCTTATAGAAATATGTGTGGGTTGTTGCTGTCACAGACGTCATAATATTATTCTGCCGTTAACCACACCCATATAGGTCTGATCGGCCCGAGGGCAAATGTGTCTGGCTGCCCCCATCAGGTTGATTTACAGTCATAGTCCCGCCAACCCCTTTGATCCCTTCCTATTCCTTTACAAAGCAATACAGAGTTGCATACTTTTTGTGTAATCCTTTCAAACTCTAAAAATTACAATAGTAAAGGATGTTGCACAAAGTAAAATCTGCGGTGTACAAGAGTCATTACCATTGAGAGAGGCAGCTCAGAAATACGCCATGTGAAGATTATTATTATTATTATTATTATTATGATGATGATGAACGAGAAGAAGATTTGCTGGTTTTGACCGATCTCGGTTTTTTTGCTTTTTTTTTTTTTGCTTTTGGAGTAATGAAAAGTGATCCCTGCCGAGACAATCAGCTGAACAGACCAGATGGCCTCTCAGAGACTTTTTAAAGAAGATACTCCAACTTTAGTTTTGTAAATAGTGGGTGAGACTGACATTTTTTTGCACGCCATCCTCTGATAAATAAAATTAAAGTCGATGCTAAAATTCTCATCGATTTGTAAACGACTCATTTTATACCTATGTGACGGCCATGCACAGAATTATTTGGTATGTAATCAATCTTAAACACTACGTAGATATATTGAACAAACTTTTGGCAATCCTCGTCAAACTGCAGCTTCCGCAAATCAGAAATCGTCGGTGGCAGTCAAAACTAGAAATCTGCGATCACAAAGCAATCACCAAGGGTAAGCCTCCCCCAGCTTACCCCTGGTGTTCACCCGTGACTTACCCTTGGCCTGCGATCCAATGATGGCCATATTATTTTTTTTTGGACCACCATATGACCTTGAACTTAACATTTAGGGATAGAGTGTAAATAAAGAAAATGGCTGCATAAAACTCAACATCATGAAAATCAGAGGAAAATTATTCAAGTTGTGATCAAAAAGGTGTTTTCTGTTAATCAGGTCACAACTCGATAAAAGTAGGTCAAAGACACAAAACAAATATCGGATGCACAACTTCAATGCACGTCCACTCTTATGATGCAAGAACATCTTGGAAGGCCAAGTGGTCTTTGAGATTCCACATTGGCAAAATTGAGTGATGACAATAAAAACACTTTTTTTAAAATCAGACTGCCATTTGACCTTGACCTTTAACCCGGAGGGGTATAATGTAAATTCGGCATAAATGTGCCTTTGCTCTAGGTTATCGATGAGGAAAAGTTTGTTCCGAATGGACAAACTTCAGTTGAGAAACTTTATTCCGAAAGTCCCAGCCGGCTCCGAGATACAGCTCGGAAATTGATCCAGCTGGGAAATTGGGAGTGCAGGAAGAAGAAGAAGAAGAAGAAGAAGAAGAAGTATGAAGAAGAAGAAGAAGAAGAAGAAGAAGAAGAAGAAGAATAAGAAGAATAATAAAATTAAAAAAACCAACCAAAAACCTAAATGGTGGTTTAGTACTCCTAAGAAACTGGTCTAAGGAACTCTAAGGTACGATTAAAAATCAGGGTTATAGAAACAAACCCTACAACAGGTATAAGCCTTCCCCTATGCTATATGGGGAGGTTAAATAAAATACATCCATTCTGTCTAGCAAACAAAAAGTGATGAAGAAGAAGTGCATACTTTCATTTCAATATCTGCAATTACCTTAAAGTTTTTCAAGAAATTAATTTCAAGTTTTTGAGCATGATGTGGAAGACCTCTGCCATAACCCAATGGGTTTACCGACAAGAAAAGGTGCGTTCAGCATTGATAACAAACTAGGGTACACTGTATTCACAGAATTAGCATTAAAATAGGCTTCACACCTATAATCTCAGAAAGATGCAAATGAAAAGACGTGTGTGAGCAGTGGTTGAAAGAGGGCTGAGATGTATTCATATTAGGCCGTTGGGACTCACAATTTCTAGGAAGTACGCAGAGCGAGATGTATACCCCACGCATCGTAATCAGCTCTACCAGCTGCTTGTGATTTACTTGATCGACACACTTTCCGTTTATGGAGAGTATACGATCTCCGAGGTGCAGGTCTCCACAGCACGCCGCTGGGCTACCTTCGACGAGTCGGTCTATCCAATAAACCTGCTGGACTGGGAAAGGAGGACAGAGCGAGATAATGGAGACAATGTTAATGAACAACTACCTGTCGAGTAGTTTGTGCTTCAAGATGTTTCTCACGTTGAATTCACATGGCAAAAGGTGATCCACTCTATAATCGGCACATATCATTCTCTATAAACAGGCCTTGCTGAACGAGGACCATCCATAGTTCGTAAACGCGACATTGAAGTGAAAAATTCATATTTCCTGTTTCTAATTACCATTGCTGCATCTGCATGATGTTAAACATACCATTTTAAGAGAATTCCAGGAATACTTCAGGTATGACAGAATTTATACGAGAATGATTTATTAAATTTATTAAATCAACCATTTGACTGAAAGAAAAATAAATTCAAAACTCGCCGTTCCCGATTTGTGACACGTACTATTCAATCATCAGAGATTATAAATGCGAGATAAAACATCACCAATCATTTAGATTTCAAAAATAATCTCACAACATATTACCAGTACTTCATTCGGTCATTCAGTACATAACAGGGATGGGTACAGAATTAGTCTTAATTCATTTACCAAGTTTGTAAAAACTGGAACCTTAAACATAGTAAGGGGTAGAACTCGAATTACATGGTGTCGGAAGAGGTGATTATCAGGGGATGGAAGGGGTTGTTTTGTTTTTTTTTGGGGGGGGGGGGGTTGTTAACTTGCCTCTGATGAAAATGTAATGTGCTAAATGTTTTGGGTTGTATTAAAAATGGATTGAATGAGTTTTAAAACGGGAGCTTGAGCTCGAGTGGTTAAAACTTGAAGTTTCCTTCTTTCAATAAATCCTACCTCTAACTCTCCCCATAAGGAGTACGAGTGAGGGATCAAATTTGAAGCATGTACACAAATGAAAAGGTCAATATTTGATCTCTTCACTCATAGGTCGTACTCATTACCCCAACGCCTTCCATCTCCTCTCAAATTGCTTTTTGATATTTTTTTCTCGTCTCTTCTGGACCGTCTCTTCTTTTTCTGGACCGGGTCAGTTTCTTTTCCAACACACATCTTTCCAAATGGCAAGAATTTTGGACCTTGTCATGTCAAACTTTTCCTCAATCTTGTCTTGCTACTCCTCAGCTCCTCCATGATCTTCTGACCACGTGATGGTAAAAGTTTGCATCTCTTTGGGAGTTATGAGAGAACTTCATAACAGCTCCAGGGTTCATAACAGAAAAATAACAGCTCCAGGGAACAGGCAATTCAGATAAGCCGATTGGTCTGGCCTAAAGTCCGCTGTCTCCAGTAAAGGCTGGTCCATCATAACATCAGCTCTTATTTGACTGCTCCTGGAGTTTATTCTCCAATGGACTGTCTTCTCTTCCACACAAGTTCATCCCATCCCACATTCGAGCTTACGCCTGATCTTGCTTCTCTTGCAAGGCCCGGTGTAAGCCCCCTCCTACCTCTGCCCTTGGTCGCACTTTAAATAAACCGTCACCTGTGCATCCGGGGCTGGCATGCAGGATGGCCAAGACCAGCAGTGGTCTCCAACCTTTCTAAACACAAGATCACTTTTAGAATCGAAATGCAACACAAGATCTACCCTTAAAAATTCCACTTTATCCCAAAAAATGGAAACTATGCACAACACTCACCTATTCTTAGTGCGACACGTGTGCTTGCACACTATCTCTGAGTGCTTTGAAGTCTGGGTCATAATTTGAGATGGCCATTCTCACACAGTCCATAAGATGGGCATATGTGAGACTCGTGCGATACTAGACTTGATGACTTGATGATCTGGGAAAAAGCCATCTCACAGAAGTATATGGAACCAAAGTAGGCCTTCACCTTGAGTGCACACGATGTCAGAAGAGGGTACTTCTCTCCATTTATCTTTGGCCCTTGATCTAGCTTTCAGCTCTGTCATTTTGTATGGTGATTTTTAATATTTTTGTGACCCACGGCTATAAATACAACCCGATACAGGATCTCTCCCTCTCTCCCTCTAAAAAAAAATATTATTATTTATTTATTATTATTATAATTATTATTATATTTTAAAACAAAGATCGACTGTTAAAGACTGGGATCGACCTATCGATCGCAATCGACTGGTTGGAGATCACTGGCCTAGAGGTACGTGCACTCGCCTCTAAGCAGCCTAGCTGGAGTTTGAATCCCGACCCAGCTATAAACTGTCATCCTGATGTTTCACAGGCAGGGTGATTCATCAATGCGTATACCGTCCCTCGGATGGATGTTAAACTGGGCGTCCGTCTGCTGGCATTAGTTGGTGGACGTCCAAGACCCCACGGTGTCCTTCGCGAAGAGTGGCTGAGCCATCACCGGCACCCTGAACTAATTCCAATTTCCTGCCCTAACCTAAAAAGGCACTGCATCACCGCCACAGCCACACCCTCGCCAAAGATGCTACCCACAGCCTTGTGCCGCATACAAAAGTAGAAGAAGAAGACCGCCTCCCTCCCTTGTGCGTGCGTATGTGACGCACATGGGTCATTTGTTCAGTGGACTGTGACTGAGCATTTTTCATTTTAAATGACCTGCTATAGTGCTATACGATCAGATAGTAAGGGCATTCAGTATATTTAACACCAGCGAGGCACCTGTACTGTTCACGTGAGGGAGCCCAAAAGCAAACACACAATGCAGAAACGTGGAATGCCAAACTCGAATGTCACGGGTAGAAACCCTCGCGTCATTTCCTTCGCCTTTCAACCAAATCTCTCTATATTTTCATTCAATCTCTCACTCAGCATCATTCCAATCACAAATTAATACCATACCATTAATATAACAAAATACAATGTTATAAACACTCGTAAGGTAAACGAGTATAAACGCCGTTCTGACATTACATCTGGATCGGGAGTAGCTTCGTAACGAATCAAAAGTCAAAACCATAATTGTATTGAGGTATTTATGAAACCGCACACCCACCTTCAGACACCGGCTGGTCCTAAAACATTCCACGGAGTGTTTGGCGGGGCTAGCCCCGAAACGGAGGGAGTAGTTTGGGGACGGACAGATGGACAGACAGGGAGACCGTCTTACTTTATAATAGAGATATCTCCAGGGACCAGGAGGCACTCACAGGAAGGGAGGTGGGGCGGGGTGGTTTTTCCCCACCTTCCCCAACAGGAATATCTTATTCCGTCTTACTCAAAAATAAATAAATAAAGACTTTGCTGTACCTTCATTTTCATCTGTTTTCCGCTGAGAAGAAACCAATATAAAACCAAAACCCTCATCTTCTTCCCGAGTCAATTGCACAGTGTGGGGTACAACCACAGAGAGAGGAAAGTTCTGAGGCTCTTTGTCACTTGGGCAAGGACTAGGAGAACAAACACTATGATGTGGAGAATGTACTTGAGGAGTGGAAGAAGCAATGCGGCGATTCGCAGAGATAATGTGAGGATCGAAAGAAGCATTTGGATGTTTTGGAGAAGGTGTCCGAGCATTGGAAAACGTGGCACGGCGAACTGTGGAGGAAAAGCGGTATTCTGGAGGGGGAGAGTTGGGAGAGATGAAGCGAACCACAGAAGATGTGAGATGAGGTGAGGACGAGGCCGAATTATTTTCACTGCTACTTTGACCAATCATTGGTGTTTCCAGGCTCTGCTGGGATGTTGTCAAGCTGCCGAAGTCCTCTGAAAAGACATGCAGATGAGACGGATAAAATGAAAATGGAAAAAAAAAACATCTTAAAAGAGAAACAAAGAAAAAATAACAAAATGAAACAAAGCAAACAGGATGATTTAATAGCAATAAAAAAAAGTATAAACATTTGGTTTCCTGGTAAATATGATTATTGATTAGATAAAACTAGCAGGGACTCACAGAACATCCGTGAAATGTATAATGTGACTTGAAGTTCTCAACTGTCCCTCACCAACCTCCTCACAAACCCAAGCTTCTCAACCTCCCCCTCCCCCTCCCAACCCCGAGGCATCAATCCCCACCCCACTTCAAGCCTTCAACCCCACTCCCACCCCACCACAAGTCCTCGACATATTGTTACAGTTGTGGGAGTGCGGGGAGGTGTCAGTAGCTTGCAAAGCATTCATGACGATTCGTGATGTTTAAGGTGCATTTTGTAAGAAATGCCGGGTCAGCTGTGGGATCAGAAATAAGACCTTCTTGTCGTTATTTTTTTCCTTTATATTCCCCTTTGCCAAAAGTTCCCCCTGCTATCCACTCCCTTGACTCCTCACGGCATTTTCACTGATGGTAGTGTGCACAACCATGACTGCGGAAAGGATTCAACCCTTTTCTTTCCAGCTGCTGAAGGGAAAAAAATGGTGAAAAAGAAGAGGAAGAAGAAGAAGAAGAAGAGGAAAAAGAAGAGGAAAAAGAGAGGAAACAGAAGAAGACGAAGAAGAAGTCTTATTCTTGGCTGTGGAAAACTATCCTTGCTTTGTGGTGTGAGTGGCCTCAACGTGCTGTTGTGTGAGGGACTTGACCTTTGTGAACCCTATGAAGAAATGCTGTGTGCATGAAGGAGGTGAAGGAAAGGAAAAGTTCATCTTCTGAGGAAGAAAGACATTGAAGACCGTGATGAATTGGCCCTTTCTCTTTTTTCCCGCCCAGTGCCGCTCACACCAGAGTGAATGAAACCATCCTTCAAACAGGCCTGAAACCCATTCCCTTCCTTATCTCCCGTTTTATTTGAATTCCTTGCAAAAATTGTTTTTTTTTTGTTGCATTGCTTGCCTTTCTTTACCCTGGGTTAGATAGAGGGTCCATGTGTGTGACGCTGTGTCGGTCTTTCATATCGGTTGTGTGGCCTGTGTTGCACTTAATCAATTAAGTGCATCATTATTAATTAATTGAATCCATCGTCGTACCTATATGATTTACTGATTGTATCGTTTTGCCTTCTGTGTACCCCATTCCTCGATGTAAGTAAATTGATTGTATTACATTGTGATTGACTTTGTGACATTGTTCCATGGGGGCTGTGTTGTAAAAACTCCATTTAGAATAGTAAACGCGTGATGTTTATATACACATTTTGGAAACAGTGGTCAAGTCGCAAACCCCCTGAGTTGCTAGTGTGGAAATCTAGAACTCTACTCCTTGCGCTCAACCTCAAGTTCAAGCTTCCAAAAACCGCTCAGTCAGCTTGTGGGACTCGGCCCGGTGAGCTGGGACTAGGACCCAGGGTCGCTGATGTCACTGGTTCACCCTGCAACACTCGGGGTCAGGAGTGCCATTTGGTACCCTGGTTTGAATCTCGTCACCCGTAATAATATAGAATGGATGTGCACGCAGCTGGATGTGGCTATTGTGTTGACTAACCTCAA
This sequence comes from Eptatretus atami, assembly GCA_035128595.1. Taxonomy (NCBI): domain Eukaryota; kingdom Metazoa; phylum Chordata; class Myxini; order Myxiniformes; family Myxinidae; genus Eptatretus; species Eptatretus atami. The sequence continues at coordinate 94,323,186 of CM068964.1, read as the reverse complement.
CCATCCTCCCCCCCTCCCCCAACCACCTCTCCCCACAAAGGTAAATCCAGAAGTTTTTGCTTTTGGTCTGGCCTAACACCCCCCCACCCTCTCCCTCTTAAAAGGACAAGAAAAAAGAATAGATCGTGATTAAAAATAATTGAGAAAGCATCCCAAAATGAAAAGCCTGTCCGCATCCGCTTTATACTCAAACTAAACTTTACACAACAAACAGCTAAAGAAAATTATTTATCATTTAGCTTTCTTCATATCTTATTATAATGGAGCAAATGTGTGTGTGTGTGTGTGTGTGTGTGTGTGTGTGTGTGTGTGTGTGTGTGTGTGTGTGGTGTGTGTGTATTTGTGACCAAAATGTCTTTTTCTTAAAATTTTCTGAAACAAATTCCACCATGTTGTATATATAAATATATATATATATATATATATATATATATATATATATATATATATATATGTAAAACTAACCTAAGAAACACATTCGTGACTTACCTGTATTCATCAGCACTAATTTTTTTTGGTACTTTGACTTGAATAATCGAGATTGAGATCGATATATGGGCAAAAAAATATATTTATATATATATACGATGTAAAAACAGCCAAAAATCCAAGGGAAGCGGTGTATTGGGGGCACGTCAACTCTGTCAGGCTGGCACAGTTCAAATTTCCATTCCAGTTTTTGATAAATTTGTGTTGACCTTCCCTTCTGGCTCTAACTGATAATTTAAAGTAAATATCAATTTGTGCTGAATTCCTTTTTATTTATAAGTGTTGAGTTCTGACTTCTGATTTACAGTATATATTCAGTCATAGGACAAAATATATTTGGCCGACTTCCCCCACCATCCCCTCAGCACCATCCACCCCATCCCCACTCCACCATTCCAACATAATCCCCACTAACCCACACCCACCATTCACCCCCTTCCCTCACTTCTGGAGAAAGCGGGCATAGTCAAAGATGTCTATGCCTCTGCAATGATGTGTGGTGAGGCATGTGAAGTGCGCCAATCCACACTGGTTGTCATAATAAAGGTTTGTTAAAATTTGATGACAAAAGCTGAAATGGTAAAAAGGTTATGTCATGGACAGACACACTAAAGCTCGAATGTTAAAAAAGAAAGAAACAAGGAAACAAAAAAAACCAACAAATACCCGGCCGTCTCATATTGCATAGTGGTGACCAGGCTAATAAGGGCTATTTGTACTTACTCTGACTTTGCCCTTTTTGACCCAATTAATAATTCGTTTTCACCATATTCTCATAATAAAGATTTGTTGAAAATTTGATGGCAAAAGCTCAAATGGTTAAGCAAGTTATGGCCCAGACAGACAGACAGACAGACAGACAAACAAACAGAGACGATTGCAAAACCCTGTCTCCCGCTGTGCATGGGCATGGCTAGCAAGGTAAAATCACTCACCAGACTGAATCTCCCTGCGTTGCACTGTAATCCTGACCGAACCAGCAGAAGCAGCTTCCTGCATGCTGTTGAGGACTGCCTCATGCCGCCATTGTTGTACGTTCTTACCATTCACCATTATGAGCTCGTCACCAGGCTGTAGACGCCCATCCTGCTCAGCCGCTCCACCTTTCACTAGTGATCCTAGCATCACCTAAAATACACCATAAGGAATGTTTAACATGATGCAGAAATGGACCTTTGTGGACTTAAAAGACCAGGAGCATGCATCTTGCCTAGTCAAAGTAGTTTCTGTGGATGAAACATCACAGCTGAGCCTTTATCCCTCGGACAAAAAAATCCTCAAACACTCATCTAACACCAGTACATCACACCCAAACGTGGACGACTTAACAGTACTGCTCACTGACCGGCTCTCCCTCTTCATCGCCACCCAGTAGGTGAAGGCCAAAACTATTCTGTTGTGCTTGCAACTCCACTTCGTGGTATTGGGGATCAGAACTGGCCGTGTGTGCTGTAACACAGCAAACAATCATACCATGCAAAAACCCCAATATACACAATTGTACTGGGTGTTTAACAGTCTAGAATCATAAGGATGTTTATTTTAATAATTGCTCAAATAGCGAGCCACTGACGTGCATACACAAATCAATTCTTGGTATGTAGGTTTCTTTGAACATTCATTAACATTGACTCTGATTTTAACACACACTCGTTTCTGATTTCATCCTTTAGATCTTCAACAGTACATGGTCTCACGGTATAAGCCACTGATTTCAGGTGTCCCCAAAGAAAAAGAAAAGTCATGTGGCATTAAATCTGGACTAATTGGGGCCATTCTATCAGTCCACGCCGTCCTTTCCACCTCGAACGCATCGTCTCAAAAAAAAATGAAGATTGTTCAAAGAAACCTACATATATGAAAAATAAATAAAAATAAAGGAAAGAAAGGAACAGTCCCGGTGGCATAATGGTTGGAGCATCTACTCTGAGTCTGGGAGGTCAGTGGTTGGAATCCTGACCGAGTCATACCAAAGACTTTAAAAGCAGTACATGCTGATTCCTTGCTTGACACAGCATTGAAAAAAGGATACAGCATGGACAAACAACCATAGGTTTGTAATAATAACTCAGGCTCAGATGGGCCTTCTGGCCTCTTCCTCCTGTGTGGAAGTTCCTTGGAAGGGAAGTCATCCTATTATACATTAAAAAATAATTCCTCTGATTCTGGGACTTTCAAAAACACTCTGATTATATATATAATATATATATATATATATATTTAATGTTACAACCTTACATCGCATAATTATACAATTCCACAGTTGTATCCGTGATACTACACTTCCTTTGGTTATTGTCCTTCCCTCTGTAATCCTTATTCAGTGTCTATCAGCACCTTTTGCACGTACGGGCCAAAGAGTTAATGACCAATTACATAAGCAAACCACGTACAGCTTGTGACGGCAGAGTTTAATTGTCTAGAAACAAAATGTCATGTTCCCCCAAGCTATGGATGCCATTTGATGAGTTGAAACCACTTAAAGTGATTTACCTTCTTTGTGAGATAGGCACAAGCATAAAGGTTACAAGCTGTTTGTTAGCTTCAAGTGTCTAAAGGAGAGATCTGTCTGTCTGTTCCAATGTGAAGGAGAGTTGTGATTGCTGTCTTAGTTCAGGAGCTACACATGAACTGCTTAATTTTTTGACGCATTAGCAATTAGCATGTCATCCCTAACATCCTCACAAGTTACAAATGCTGTATTGAATATTGAATTATCACATCCTTGCTAGTGTTGGAAAATTCGCCCAGATGCTGCAACTCTTAGCACAAGTAGCCCTCAGGTCTGAGAGATTCCTTATCTCGGTTTTGTTTCTGCTCTGGACCGTGGTGAAATGTGATGGCGTGCACTTTTCATCATCAGTTGCAAACACGACAAAGCCCACAAGGTGTCAGATTACCGCAAAACAGTTTCACACAAGAGACGTAAAGCACGCAATAACAATTCAACGTGCACATGTACCACCATTTGCAGCCATCCCGTTTCCAGACTTACATCGCTTGCCTTGGCGCAATTGTTGTAGCCAAGAATGGGGGGAAATGCGCAATAGAATTGGCTTCATCTGCTGAACAATGGAAGGAGCATGTGGAGGAGTCTGTGCTCTCTGCAAGAAGCGTGCTGGAGCAGACTGGCTGGAGTACATGGAATTGTCTGATCCATTGCTCGATTGGCGTGCATAGCTCCTCCTCTGAAAGAGAGACGTGCACAGTACATAATTGTGTGTGTGTGTGTGTGTCTTTTTTGAAATCCTCAACTGTAGAGGGAAACTGGGACAAATTGGGTTACGGCATGCATGCAGCGGAACATCCCCTCAAGCAGTTATTCTTGGAGAATGATATTATGTGCCAACGCATTGGTACTTGATACAATTGGCCATGAATAGCTGCTAAAGTTGACCGCTCAATGCACCTCAGTTTCACCTCTGAGAGATAGTTAATTTCAAACATTGCAAATTGATTTATATATCACCTAAGCTTCAAGGAGGCGCATAAAGATAAGTGGATTGAAACTCAAGACATGCGCGACTTACTTTAAAGTCGGTCTAACAATTACGACGCAAGGACTTTGACCATTATACCACCAGATAAACATGTGGATCTTTACTTCCTACTTTGTTGCCTCAACACCGAAGGACAAATTGATCCGATTCTGGTGAAGATCCAGATCCGTATACGAGAATTAAAAAAAAATTTTTTTAAGTGATTCTTCACAATTAAGAGAGAGGGCCAAAACGATATGGAGCATGATATCTCAAAATGTTGTGGAGGGATTATGACAAAATTTGGTAGACGAGTTGCGTAGTTGACAAGAACAAGCCGATGAGATTTTGTTTCAGGACCGGATGCAGATAGGGCCTATCAGTGGGATACAAAACAAAAACTGTTCAAATCTGGTGGAGGTATGTGCTCTACTGAGTGCTGTTCTAGTTTATACTGTACCCATTAAAAAACATATATCTTTTTCATATCTTTCATTGATCCGTTTCGTCACCAGGCTTCAGACAACCATTTGGGTTTAAAGCAAAGAAAAACATTGTATTCAAAATGCACTTTGCGATTCATTACCGCACATGCCAACTATTTATAGTGATAATTATATATAATTTGCACTATTTATAGCGATCAGTAACTGCAATGAAGGCATACCACACAGACAGTCTGACAGTGCCTTCAGAAAGTATTCACACCCCTCGACTCATTCACTATTTCGTGTGTTAAAGCCCGAATATAAAATGGATTAAATTGAGATTTTTTTTGTCACCAATACTTTATAATGTCAAAGTGGAATTTTTTTTTGAATTTTTTTGTACAAATTAATTAAAAGCTGAAATGTCTTGAGTCAATAAGTGTTCAACCCCTTTGCAATGACACTCCAAATTGAGCTCCGGTGCATCCAATTTATTTTGATCATCCTTGAGATGTCTCTACAACTTGATTGGAGTCCACCTGTGGCCAACTCAATTGATTGGACATGATTTAGAAAGAAACGCACCTTTCTATATAAGGTCCAACAGTTGACAGTGCATGTCAGAGCAGAAACTCCACCATGAAGTCCAAGGAACTGGCCACAGAACAAGATAGAATTGTGAGGAGGCAGATCTGGGGAAAGGTATAAAACAATTTCTAGAGTGTTGAAAGTTCCCAAGAGTAGAGTGAACTCCATCATTAGGAAAGGGAAATAATATGGAACTACCCAGACTCTTCCTAGAGCTGACCGTCCGACCAAACTGAGCAACTGAGCAAGGAGGACCTTGGTCAGGGAGGTGACCAAGAACCCAATAACCACTCTGACAGAACTACAGAGTTCCTTGGCTGAGATGGGATAACCTGCCGGATGGACAACAATGTCTGCAGCACTTCACAAATCTAGGCTTTATGGGAGAGTGGTCAGATGGAAGCGACTCCTGAGAAAAAGGCACATGACAGCACACCTGGAGTTCGCACAAAGGCCCATGAAAGACTCTGAGAGCATGATTCTGTTGTCTAATGAGATGAAAATTAAACTTTTTGGCCTGAATGCAAAGTGCAACATCTGGTGGGAAATCGAGCACAACTCATCACCCATCGAACACCATCCCTGCAGGATGCTTTTCAGCAGCAGAGACTGGGAGACTTGTTAGGATAGAGAGAACAATGAATGGAGCCAAATACAGGCAAATCATTGAGGAGACCTGAGACTGCGATGAAGATTGATGTTCCAGCAGGACAATAACCCCAAGCATGTCGCCAAAGCAACACTGGAATGGCTTCAGAACAAGAACATGAAAGTCCTTGAGT
>CM068964.1:94217840-94245943 GCA_035128595.1 Eptatretus atami | reverse complement strand
TCGAAATAACTAAGCTACGGGGACTGCTGTCTGCTTGTGTGCAAAAGGCTTCTATATTCGTAACAATACCATCCACTCCTACACGAACAACAATAAACACAGGGACAATACTAGGGTTGGGCATACAACCATACTTTTTTTTTGAAAGAAGTGTTTTTTATGGCCATTTTTTACGGCTGATCACGAATCCGTTGAAATTTTTGACCTAGGATTGATGTCTTAGGTTGGTAAAATGCAAAAAATCAAAATGACCACCAAATTTACCCACTTTTCTGGTAAATTTGATAATTATGGCTTACTAGGGCATGTAATAATATTACATGTAATAATATTACATTGCCCTAGTAAGCCATAATTATCAAATTTTACCTGAAAAGTGGGTAAATTTGTGGTCATTTTGATTTTTTGCATTTTACCAACCTAAGACATCACCTCCTAGGTCAAAATTTCAACGGATTCGTGATCAGCGTAAAAAATGGCCATAAAAAACACTCCTTTCAATGGGACACAGAGAAAAAGTCGATGTGTGCCCAACCCTAACAATACCCCTGGCACTCACTCTGGGAGAATAAATGATACTGAGGAGGAAGTCAACGTGGGATAGAATCAGAAAAATGTACCAATGAACCAATGTAATAGTAAATACCTATTTTGGGGGAAAACCACCCCTGTAAATCTCCTTCGACCCCAATTTTTTTTAAATAGTGTAAACAAACTTTGGTACATCCTGGGTGATGAAGGTTGCCGTCAAGTTTCATGGGAATTGTGTGTGTAGTTTCTGAGAATAAAGCAAATATCTCTGTTGGGGGTCAACAACCCTAAAGACCCTCTTTCACCCTGATTTTTTTAATGTTGTGAACAAATTTTGGTACATCACGGGTCATGAAGGTTGTGGTCAAGTTTCATCGGAATTGCGTGTGTAGTTTCTGAGAAGAAATCAAATTCCTATTTTGGGGTGCAACCCTCATGGACCTCCTTAGGGCCTGATTTCCCCTCTGATACTGAAGGTGAAGAAGGTTATGTTTTCACTCCTTTCTGTCTGTTTGTCTGTTACTTGCAAAATCGAAGATTTTTCAAGTATATTGGTCAATCGATTATGTTATTCTGTCTGTCTGTTTATCACCAACAGGTCACAATTCTAAACCCATCGTTCTAAAATAGAGATTACAGGATGCAAGGGGTAATTTTGGAGTGTGTCACACAGGAAAAGGATCTGGGGGTGGTAATAGATACGGGAGGTAAGCAGGCAGCTACAGGTAAAGTCAATAGGGTTTTAGGTTGTATTCGGAGGAGGATCAATTATAAATCAAAAGAGGTGGTGTTAACATTGTACAGGAATTTAGTGAGGGCCACATCTAGAATATTGTGTGCAGTTCTGGTCACCACAGTTCCAGAAGGACATCGACACCACAGAGAGGGTTCAGCACAGGGCTACTCGATTGATTCCGGGCCTAGCTAGACTGAGCTATGAGGAGTGGTTGAAGGAGACAGGGCTTTATTCATTTGAAAGAAGGTGGTTATGAGAAGATATGATAGAGATGTTTAAGATAATGAAAGGTAGAGATAAAATAAGTGCAGATGAATTATTCAACAGAGCAGACGGTGATAGGACCAGGGGCTATAGCCTGAGAGTAAAGAAGAGGAGAGTTAAGACGGTATCAAGGCAGGGTACTTTTACTTAGAGAGTAGTTAATGCATGGAATGGTCTCCCTGGAAAGGTAGTGGCAGCAGAAAAAGTAGATAAGTTTAAATTAGAATTAGATAGGTACCTGGAAGTTATGGAGATAGAGGGGTATGGGGATGTTGATGTGACTTTTAGGTAGTTTGAGCATTGATGGGTGATTGTTTGCATGTGTACGGAGTGCTGTTGGTGGGAGTCTTGTCAAGGGGGGTTGTGTGGTTCATGTGTGTTTTTAACCAAGCCCATGCCCCCTCCCTTGAGGGGGAAGAAAAAAAAATACAAAAACTACAAAAAACCCCCAAACAACAAACAAACAACAAAAAACAAACAAAAAAAATTATTTCATTAATTAAAACTTTTTTTGTAGATACTTCCTTGGATCTTGTGTTGATAAATTAGTGTGGTCTTTGCACAGGCATGATGGGCTGAATGACCTCCACCTGTGTTAAATTTCCTTGTTATTTCCTTGTTATATCGTCATGAAACTTTACCAAGTTGTTGAGGTAGTCTCAACTGAGAAGCCTATTGATTTTGAGGTCAAAGGTCATATTGAGGTCAAATTTCTAAAATCGTCATTTATCATCCGATTGACTTGAAATTTGAACAAGATTTGCATATTGTGTCACTGGATTGGAAAACCAACTATTTTTGAGGTCAAAAGGTCAAAGGTCAACTCAAGGGGGGCAAACTTCTTAAATCATCTATTTTTATTTGAAAAATCGTCAATTTTCATCCAATTGACTTGACGATTAAAAAGCAATTGCATAGTACATTACTGAATTGGAAAACCAACCATTTCTGAGATCAAAAGGTCAAAAGTCAACTCAAGGTCAAACTTCTAAAATCATCAATTTTCAACTGAAAATCATCAATTTACATTGTATTAACTTGAAAGTTGAACATGATTTGCATCGTCCATCACTGAATTGACACAGCAACTAATTTTGAAGTCAAAAGGTCAAAAGTCAACTCAAGGTCAAACTTTTAAAATCATCAATTTCAATGTGAAAAATAATCAATTTTCATCTGATTGACCTGAGCTTGGTGGACAGACAAAAACTTGGTGGACATGTTGGGTGTGTGACAGGGAAGAATTGATTCAATTTTGGTGAAGATCCAAATCCGGATCCGGATCTGATAATTTCCTAAGTGATTCTTCACCATTGACAGATTGGGCTAAACTCATATAGAGCACGATATCTCAAAAAGTTGGGGACGGATTCGGACGAAACTTGGTGGACAGGTTGGGTGTGTAGAAGGATGAATTGATTCGATTTTGGTGAAGATCCGAATCCGGTTCTGGAAACGAGAATTATTTAGTTTTAAAAGTGATTCTTCACCATTGAGAGATGGGGCCAAAAATGATGTATGGCATGATATTTCAAAAATGTATTGGGCCCGATATGTTCTCGTGGATCAAGCATTGCGTGGCAGAGGTATGCACTCTACCGAATGCCGTTCTCGAGTTCAATGCCATGAACAAACTTTAGTACATACATGGTGATGAACGTTGTGGTAAAGTTTCATCAAAATGGCATGTGTAGTTTCAGAGAAGTTGGAAGTATTTGTGGATGGACGGACGGATGGACGACGTGCAATCGCATTATTTTATGGTGCAACCCCCGTAGACCCCCTCCAGGCCCGATTTTGTTTTTTTATGCAATGAACAAACTTTGGTACATACATGGTGATGAACGTTGTCATAAAGTTTCATTGAAATCGTATATGTAGTTTCAGAGAAGAAGTTGCAAGTACAGGGTGGTGCATTTATATCTGGGACATTTGCAATCTTTCTAGCCGGAAGCAGTCTTGGCATAATTACTGATTGTTTTCTTTGTTTTACAGATCATACTTGAAAGTTTTTAATGATGGAGCACTTTAAATGCAATGAGCATTTTTTTGTAATTATTTTTTAAATACAATGAGCTTGCCAATTTCACAAACAAAGGTCATCAAGACGGATGAGGCACACTTTGATTTGTCAGATTTAACTCCACCAGATTTCTTCCTATGGGGATGTCTGAAGGGCAAATTTTATAAGGAACATCCAACATCGATCAATGAATTGAAGGTAAAAATCAGTGCAACCATCCGCTCCATTGATCAAGAGACATTGCTTGCGGTCATGAAGAATATGATGATCCGCTATCGTGAATGCACGAATTCGAAAGGGGGCCCATTTGTGTGATGTAATTTTTCAGAAATAAAGAATCAAAATTGATTTTTAAAAACTTGAAGTACGTGCCTATGTTGTGTAGAAATTTTATTTTATTTGGTTTAGAAACAAAAGAGTTATAAGGATAATAAAACCGTCAGATATAAATGCCCCACCCTGTATTTGTGGATGGACGGACAGACGGACGGAATTTTTTAATGGCGGTTTAGTACAACTAGGGGTATAAAACAGTCTGCGGTGTGGTAGGCCTACTATTAAAATTAATAACACGCAAAACAAGGACGACAACAGGCCACCCAGACCCAGATCAACCCGTGCTCAATGGAAAAGCATCGAGGATTAATCCCAGTGTGTTTTTTTTTTAACATCTGATGAATTCCATTGTCGTGAAAACAAATGCAAACCAAACTGTGGTAATTAATGTTTGCTTTTTAAAAATGGAGGTCGCAGTTTTTGTTTCCTTCTTCTCGGCCACACCGCTGCTCTTAAAACTCGGTGGATTCTACCGTTTGCAAACATTTACGACTGTATTTTTTTTTTATGTCACATTTTTGATATTTAACGACCTTGTTTTGCTTTTGTGGTTCGGCGCGTTTTTATTGTTCTATTCATTGAAACTCGCCATGGCGGTGTAAAGTACGACAGCGCGAGTTGATCGCTCAACGGCAAAGTGCGCTGTTCTTCTCCCCGATTTTTGGCTTGCGGAAAATCGGTTATTATATTTATGACGGTAAAGATAAATTTCACATTGATCTTTTAATTCGGGACGACGAAACAACATTAAAAGTTGAAAAGAAAAACGATCGCGGAAAAAAAAGAAAGAAAAGATTTTTTTTTTTTTTTGCTCTTCTGCAGCCGGGTGAAAGTGCTTAGCTTAAGTGTGGACGCACATGGCACAGGTACGGTCTCTCAGGATGCTTTAAAGAAACAATAAAAACAATTCCTGAAGGGAAATGCAGGTTCTCGTGTTCGTGCTTATGTACAATTTAAACGATCTGACCAACACGGAACATGTTTAAAGATAGCACGTTTACCGATGTTTTCTGTGTAAAGAATGTGTATTAATCATTTATTTACCTGACGTTTTGGTTCTTTGTATTGCGTTAACGATGCTGGACGTGATGGAGAGGTAAAATGCCCCCCGCCCCACTCCCCCCGCCTATTTTTGGAGCCAACAAACATGATCACAATGAGTGTCACTTCATTGTCATGGTAACGAGAAATAGAAACCTTTCCACCACTCGTTGGACTCGACAGGTAATTCGGCTCTCAAATTGTTTTGTATGGTCTTGAAGTTAATTTGATGATCGTTCGGATTTTTCGATCAATCGATCAATCTACGAGCTGGGAGGATGATATCCTAGTCTACACGTCTGTGTTGGTTGGTTTAACTTGGTTGATTTAAACCAGGAAAGGATGTATGCTGGCAGTTCAATACAAGGTGAAGATTTCACTTTCCCACTGTTTGTTCAGGTTATTTTTTTTTAAAGGTTGTTACAGATATGGATTCCACCAGGGAAGTTTGGAGGTTGTTCCTATCCTCGATCAGTCTGTGACGGAAGAAACTGCTTCTGAGAAGTAGGCAGCTGGGATGACACCTGGGCTTGAACACCTTCAAGGGACGACTCAGGTAGAGTTGCTAGTTGTAGGAGTGAATAAGTGTTGATGGTTGATGTGGTGTTGAGGGTATGTATTCAGGTGTCTCGGTCTCTCTTGATGGGAGAGACTACATTGGTCGCTCCTCTCCGTCTCTTCTCTATTTATTCCTGTCTGCTACATACCTGGGATACCGTGCCAAGTCGCCGTACTCCAAGATGGGTAGGACTCCGTGACTTTTAACAGTGGCGATGTAATTTTATCCAAGATTGTGAAGGTACGTTTTATGAGCCTAAGGGTCTGGTTTGACTTGATGATGGAATGTTAGATCCTTGTCAATTGTGATAAAAAGATATATTTTTCTTTAACGACATTTTCAAGCCCAATTCCATTCATCATTTAACACTCCTTGACAACATCTTTGCCAAGATGAAGGGTCTTGCATTGATATGGATTGAAAGGAAGTGGCCATCGCTGCAGAGAACGCTCCACCACCTTGTCCAGGTCATCCTGAACGGATGACGAGTCGTTACGGTCATTTGCTGGACTGTATAATTCTAATATAGTTGGCGTAGGGTAGATCTGTACTTTGTTAGGGATCCGGTAGGTCGATCATCGATAAACAACAGGAAAACAGATCGCCCGAGCATGCTACCTTGCAGGATTCCACTTCTTACTTTTGTCCGGTCTGACTTTGAGTTGTTTACGACTACACGCTGCACTCTATCCTACAATAAAGATTTAGTCCATTTCAGGAGAGGGCCTGATTCCGAGGGGAAACGATTTATTCATAAGCATTTGGTGGGTGACAGAATCAAAGGCTTTGCATGATTTGTTGTCATAAGAATGTCTGACAGAATCATGGTGCAGAGGTAAGTCACGTATCTCTGAACTGTCTTATCTGGGTTTGATTCCAATATGACAGTTTATAGGTGAGTCAGCTGCTTCACAGGTTGGACATTGTATCACGGTGTGCCATGTCTCGGATAGACATTAAGCCTGATGATCCATCTGCCAGCATGAGAGAGTAGACATTAAATATGCTGTGGTGTCCTTGGCAAAAATAGTAGGGGAGTTATTGCCGGCACTCTGAGCAAATTCCAAAATCTCTACCCTGACTACTGCTGGAAAGAGGGCATCAATAGGGAACGGGGTTACTTCCTGTAAGGTTAGCCTTGGAATGTAGTCATTGCTAGGCCAGTGGTGTTTGTTGTCGCTGATGCCCTGGATGTAAGGTATGTTATGTGTACTAATGTTGTCTTGTTGGTTATTTGGTGTTCTTGTTTTCCTGGGGGTAGTGTTTTATATACTTTTCATTTCTGATTCACTAATAGAACACAAAACATATTGTGACATGGATTTCTACTCTCACATCCTACTCAAAATAATACTGATCCGATTGCCTCACAAAACACAATTCCAGACGTGTCTCGCCAGCCTGGGTCATCATTTGAGGATTTTCTGTGGCTTAATTTGCCGTTTCACCCCTTTACCCTCAACATGACTGCCTGGGTGAGCCAGTAGAGATATATACATGTATATGTAAACACCCAGGCCAACCAGAACACCAAAGAATCAAGAAGACAACACCAATACACACAAAATACCCCCTAGGTTCCCCCTAGTCTTGCTGCTGATACTACTACATTCTGGAGTTAACTTTACAGGAAGTAGGCATATTCCTAATTTATGTACACAAACCAAACAACAATCAAACCAGCCCCTCCAAATTTACTCCATGTTCACAATTCCATAAACAAACCGACTCATTCACATTTACACAAATACACATTCCCATCTGAAAAAGCTGTCGTACATTAACATAGATGTGTTTGTTTGGGCACCCCAAGGGAAACCGCGCCTTCACCTGTTCTGGTTCTGTGCTCCAGCAGGACGCTTTGCTCTTTGACCTTGGCTTGGAGCTGCTGTGGACAGACTTGCAGTTGCATCATGAGTTTGCTCCACCCTCATACATCGTGCTAGACAACATGACGGATGCTGAAAAGGTGCTTGCCAAACAGCCAGATTTTGAATTGCTTAAAAGTCATGACTCAGGAATTAAATATTGTTTTTACTTTCAAGCCATGATCATTTAAGACACAGCTACTGTTTGTGTTATAATGAACTATATATCTGTTTCAATATGGTTTTTATAGTGTGAACAAACAAAGCAGAAAACACAGCCATTACATTGTGGATGTTTATCACCCCCTTTGCCTTATGATCATACTATCAATATATATATATATATATATATATATATATATATATATATATATATCTGTCTGTCTGTTGGGTCACCGAAATAGGTGACCCTTATTGTCAGTAATTCTGTCCGTTTGTTACTTGGCGAAATCTTCGATTTTGTCAAGTATGTTGGTCTGTTTCGTTTGTTGGTTTGTTTGTTTGTCCGGTCGTCTACAGCCCAAACGGCTGGACCAGTCGTTCTTAAATTTTTACACCTGATAGGCAATCCACCTGAGACGGTCCGCGTCCAAACCCCGTCTTAATCGGACTAAACGTCACGACGTGACGTCACACAACGTGAAAACACATTTTTGGACATAACTCAGTGACCGGAAGTCGTAGCGACTTCCGGTTGACGCCAAATTAAACTTCATTCAAATATCTAAATGATTACTAAATGCATCTTATGACAAATTACGCATAGTTTTCGCAAGCGTATGACGTCAAAGTTTTGCCTATTGACGTCATTTAAAAAAAATATTTACGCTCGTGTGCAGCCGAAACTACTGAAGCAATCGTTCTCAAATTTTAACACGTGATAGCCAATCTTGCTGAAATAGTCTGGGATCAAATCACGTCATAATTGCGCTTAACGTCATGACTTTACGTCAAAAAAAGGTGAAAACAAGCTTTTGAACATAACTCAGTAACCGGAAGTCGTAGCGACTTCCCTGTTGACGGCCAAAAACTTCAATGGAATATCTAAATGTTTAAAATGCATGTTAGTACAAATTATGCACAGTTTTCGCAAGCGTATGACGTCAAAGTTTTTAGCTATTGGCGTGATTTAAAAAAAATTCTATTCGTTCTACAGGTCACATTCTTAACCGATTTGGATGAAATTTTAACAGCTGATAGAAATCCACAGTGCAAAAAGATATGTGACTTTTGGTGATGTTCAAGATCAGGATCTGGATTCTGCATCACTTTATATTATCGCCCATTATAAACCAATGGGGAATTTGTGAATTACACATGGCTATTTCTAAAACAGTTTTGCACTTATTATATTGAAACTTATACTGTCTATTTATGCATGTAATATTAAATGTGTACAAAGTTTGATCGAAATTGACCCAAGGTCAAGGTCAGGGTCACCCAAAACATGAAAAACACACATATAAATACATATTTTTGTTTTACAACATATTTCAAACCTGATAACGGGATGTAAAGCTGGTTGAAAAGCAATGTTCCTAGGTATTTTCAAATATTTTCTACGATCAGAATGAAGGCAACAAGCACCGATGATAAGTTGTTGAATGTCACATGGTGGCTTTAAATGAGTTGTGAAAATTTTAAATCTGCTGCCGTTACCATGACAACGCGCGCCTGATAATTGTTATTTGTGACGTCGCGTCATTTATTAATGTACGAACAAATAAACACCACACATTCCATGACATTACAGCTTGGACACCACACGGAAGGTCAACTAATTCGCCAAGTGTCGTGCTAAGCACGATTTTTCATTTGGATGTTTGTTTGTTTGTCATCAGCATAATTGGTAGTAAAGTGGGCGGATTTTGACCAAACTCGGGTGGTAGGTACATCTTATGACCTAGTGCTTTGGAAATTGTGATGTTGCTAGGGACGCTTTGGTTCCCTAGCAACAACCGAAAAACTTCAAAATCGGTACCGTTCACGGTGAAATCAATTCCGAAAGCCATTATCCCACGTAGGGTTATGAAATTTGGCACGAATGATCTACAGGTGATGCTCTATCAAATATATTCCGGTTTTGTGATATATGGAATAGTTTACCCGCAGCGCCCCTACAATTAGGGTATGCACGAAAATTGGCAAAAATTGAAGCCCCTAGCGACCAGGTGAGTGCATCGATCCGAATGAAACTTTGCAGGTTCATCGTACTCAATGAGTACTACAACTTTGCCTCAGGACATATTGACCGATTTCGCTTAGGTCAGGGGTCAAAGGTCAAGTGCAAAAATCGATAATATGCGAGAGCTGGAGGTGCCTTCGTGCCAAATGCTACTCCTCCTAGGGTTATGGTCGGATGGTCATGAAAATTCACACTAATCGTCTGGAATACATTGTGCACAAACGATCGAGCCGGATTTTCAATTTAGATCTTTATTCACCCACAGCACCTCTCTCAATTTGGGGATTTCCGATTTCAAACCGCATTTTCGGTACTTTTCATTCAAATGGATACCGAGTAGTTATTAATAGATGGAACTGGATGAGATTTGATATGCATAATCTTAAGGTGATTCCCTATCCGCTATATGACATCCATTTTGCTCTATATCTTATAGTTTCCATGCTCGGCGACCCATCGCCGCCTACCGGCTTGTCTGTCTGTCTGTCTGTCTCTGTCTGTCTGTCTGTCTGTCTGTCTGTCTCTCTCTCTCTCCTACATCTTTTAAATTCCAACCTCCAAGCTTGGAATACAAATGCAACTTTGTGTGAGGACCAATTAGTTTGTTAGAGGACCTAACCAATAATTAGAGGACCTAACAGCACCATTAGTATAGGCTATGTGGCCATGGCCTCAGCGAGTGTGTGGGGGTGGGCAGAAGGGGGTGTAAACTCCCTAGAGTAAATGTGTACTGTGCAGCACCATCTGGTAGTGGTGGGTATTACTATTTCATTTTTTACATGGGCAATGCTGAGGTTATAGCACTCTTTTCATGGGTAAATTTATCCTGAGATCCTTCCGCTCTTCCCCTCACCCCTCCCAAAAAAATAAATAAATAAATAATGGAGGGGCCTGTCAAAGCCAAGCCTGTCATGATATGTGAGATTTCTCACGGGAGGGGACATCAAGACGAACGGGGAGGGGGGGGGGGCAAAGGAGAGGGGGTTTGGGATATGAGGATGGGTGATGGGGCAGGGGTTAAAGCAGTCGATGCACAGGAAAATTTGTCTTCCTTTCCTTCGCCTTCTCGCCCAAAATGGAGGGGCTTGTCAAAGTGGGAAAAATAATGACCAGAGGGAGCTGGGAACATTGTGTAAGGGAAACATTTCTTACAGCGGGGATATGGTCAATCGCTGACCCGAAGAGCAAGGAAAGGACAAGGTCAATCGTTGACCTCTTTGGTGTAAAACCCGACTACTCTGGGCGCTGATGCTCAAGCAGATGGTGGTGAACCCTGTCAATAATTATGTGAGTAAAGACCTTGCCTGGCATTGAGAGTAGCATCACCTCTCAGTAGTTGTTGCAGTCCTGGCGATCACTCTTCCCATTCCAGAGAGGGCCAACAAGGCCCCTCTTCCAGTCACTTGGAATGATGCCTGTGTTGTGCAACATGAGTACAGCATTTCTACCAGCCTTGATAAGCTCAGCATGCATGTGACAAATCCCAGGGGCTTTGCCCCTTTTCAACCAATTCACTGCAGCCTGTGTTTCCATAAATTAAGGTGGTTCATATTTGATTGGAGGCTCAGCAAGAAGGATAGTAACACCCCTAATGGATCAGCCTCAACTCAACAACTGGTGGATCAGCCTGGTACAGCTGCTGAAAGTAACCGGGCCAGCCGGCCTTCACTTCAGACTACTCTCTCAAGAGCTCACCACCCTACTTTCTAACTGCAGTACACCAAGGGACAGGCTTGGAGGAATGCAATGCATGGATTCCTCTGTAAGCAGGACGAGAATCGCTTCCTTTCACAGATTTCTCGCACATAGAACTCCTGTCCACCCTCAATGAATGTACAGTTTTACGCCACAGCTCCCTGAACAGCTCAGTCCTACCATCAAGCCTGGCCCTGCGACTCTGGTCAATGGTACCCAGTGTCTCTTGGGAGACAAAGTTATTATTCGCCTGATGGTGAGTTCCAAGACAACCACAAGCAACATCAAGGACGGTGGTCTTGAAGGCACTCCACAACTCTTCAGGACGCTGCCCAAAGCACCCAGACCCCCAAACCTCTAACGTCGCTTGTCGCAAAACTCCTCAGCTACCCTCTCATCCTTGAGCTTGCCAAGATCCAGCCTAGGCTGGGATGGTACCATTCTCTTGGACTTGAGCTGCAACTTCAGAGTTGTTGCAAGAAACCTGTGGTCAATACTCTATTGAGAAAAACTGAGCACTCCAATTGACCCTGCAGTTTTGGATCATCCTCCATCGACCATCAGTGAGCACATGGTCAATGAGCTTTATCACACCACCAGCGTTGGAATACCAAGTCCAGTAATGAGGCTGTGCGTGCTGAAACCTGAACCAGTCACACTTAGTCCATGACATCTTGTGAAGTCAAGGAACTTAGTGCTATTCTGGTTCACAATTCTAGACCCTTGGGGACCAACACATGTCTCATAACCATCCTGATATATCAGTGCCAGACGATGCAGTGAAATCCCCCAGGACTAGAAGAGTTTGTCTCCTGGGGCACTGACAAACCACAGACTCGACCGCATCATAGAATGTCTCTTTCACAGTGAGATCACTTGCCTCAGTCAGAGCATATCCCTACCTTGTTTCCATATAGAGACCAGAGAAATGACACCCAGAGCGTGACAAATCCACCGTCTCATAATACGGTCGTTGACCGGTGTTACTTCAATTATCATCGGAGTCAGCTTATTGGACACAGCTACAGCAACTCCTTGGGCATGGTAACCTTCAGAGCGGCCAGACCAATAGTAGGTGTCATCATCCGCCATGATCTCACCACTATCTTGTCTCCGAATCGCAAAGTGCTGCAATACTGATGTTCAAATGCTGGAGCTTGGATGGCAGCAAATACAGGTAATCACCCTCTCGTAGAGTGAGGATATTCCATGTACCTACCCGAAGGGTCCACCTTAGGTTAACCTGAGGAGTCCACCGTCTGGTGGAAAACACCTCAGCACAACCCCGACACACACACAACTGCAACCTGACCCAGGAAGGTTATCACATTATCAAAGAATGGGGTCCCGAAGGCTTTGCCCCAATCCCGTCATCTGGTGAGCTGCCCTGCAAAGGGCAGCTGCACAGGAGGTGCTCCCATGGAGTAGGTTTTTCTTCCTTTTATTTGTAATTTTTGTGTATGTTGCGGAATGAAGTGTTTTACGGGAGCTGGAGTACAAATCCTGCCATCCTCCTAGAAAGATGTGCCCAACTGCAGGAGGACGTCTGCAGACACAGTTGGGCACCAGATAAGGATATCCATTGGCTCACGAGGAGTGCTGCCACCCTTTGACAGATTTTGTTTATAATCCTGCTGGGTGTCCATATCATACACCCTCCTCACCAGAAAACCTGGTGGGGTAGATGGTTTAGTTGCTGACAACCTGACCATGAAACAGATTAGTACAGGTTTACATGGTACCTGTAGCAGGTTACAGATCTGATTTGGCTTGACCTGCCAATATTAACACAAAAATTATGGTTAACCATTTTGAAATTGTCTCACTTTTGTCTAAATGCTGAAAATTATATTTAAAAAGACGATTTGAATCGCAGATTTCATGATAGCAACAGCAGGTTAAAAGTGCCCTTTGAGCAGAACCAAGTCACTGAAAACACACACACAAATGATGCCGAAAAAGCCTCGTTTAGCATCCTTATGTCATTTTGAAAGTCACACATTGGTCACTGCAAGAGATGTTTACATCATGTTGGATTGTTTGAGTGGTTTATGCATTTAACACACTACGTCGACTTTATCACGCATGTGCGATATCAGTGTACTCCTTGGTTTGTTGCCTAACCTTGATCATGGTAATACTTTGTAATGAAAGCATGCGTAATGCTTAATGCAAATGGCATGCCGAGTTTCCCCATCTTCATGACTGCTGTCTTGCCCCAGAGAAAATAAGTCGTCATACAATCCGATGCGTGTCATGATCTCGATCAAATGCTCCGTTTAAGATCGACAACAAATTTTACGATGCCATGACTTGGAATAAAGATTGTTTATGAAGTGAGATTCATCTTGCAGCCCCGAGTGTCCTTACAATTGGCAAAATATATCATGATTATTTCATGAAGACATCAAATTCATGACGACATTGCCACTTGTGGAGGCATCTGCTGGAATCCCAAACCCCTAAATATAAATCAGAGAGTGCGATAACACTTTTTATGTGGAGATGGCACGGGAAAAAATGTCGGTCCCACCCGCTATATACAAAACTAAAGTTGGAGTATCTGCTCGAAAAAGTCACTTGGGCTATATATGAGGGCCTACCTGGTCTGTTCAGCTGATTGTCGAGGCAAGGATCACTTTTCAATACTCCAGACCATGGCAAAAGCAAAAAACTGAGATCGGTCAAAACCAGCAAATCTTCTTGTTTATCAGATCATGATAATAATAATTCTGTAATAATAATAATGATAAAAATTAATCATCATAATAAACATCATCTTCAGACAGCGTCTTACCGAGCTACATTCCTCAGTGGCAATGACTGGTCAAATTCGATAGTTTTACTTTATGCAGCATCCTTTGCTATCGTAATTTTAATAGCTTGAAAGGGTTCCACGAAAAGTATGCAAAACTGCATTCCTTTGCAAAGGAAGAGGAGGGATCAGAGGGGTGGGCGGCACAATGACTGTCAATCAGCCTGATGGGGGTGGGGCCGCTAGACATTTTCCCGAGGCGGTGGAATATTATTAGGAATTTGGTGACAGAAAGTACGTTCTATTTGGAATGTTAGATCGTCTATAAAGTATGTACAGTACTATTACAATGTAAGTACGTCCATAAAGTTTGTATTGCAACATTTGTAAATCAGGAGTCGAACATATATATATATATATACAGTCAACCCCCGCTTCATCGCGGTTCACCTATCGCGCCCCCGGTTCATCGCGGGTTTTCCCTTGAACGTAACCAATTTTTTCTGCGGATTCCCCCGGTACATCGCGGTAATTATGATAAAATATAAATTATTTAAGCAATAAATTATAACGCGTGGTGCTCGACCAGTCACATAACGCACGAAACAAAGTTTCGCTTGTGAACTTCGAATATTTCTTCGTTTTTTTCTCAAGCCCCATGATGGCACCCAAACGCCCTGCACCTTCTAAGGCTTCTGGCAAGGAACCGAAGCGCCAGAGGAAGGTCCTGGGACGCTCCAGGAGAAGGTAAGGTAAAGGTGCTCGATATATGCTTCGGGAAGGAAAAAGTTTGCCGCCGTTGGACGAGCACTGCTCATACCCAGCACCTCAAAACCGACCAGACCAGACCAGTCGATCTCCGGCACCTCAAACCCACTCACTGCCAAACCGACCAGACCAGACCAGTCGATCTCCGGCACCTCAAACCCACTCACTGCCAAACCGACCAGACCAGTCGATCTCCGGCACCTCAAACCCAATCACTGCCAAATCGACCAGACCAGACCAGTCGATCTCCGGCACCTCAAACCCAATCACTGCCAAACCGACCAGACCAGTCGAATCGATTTTTTGGGGAGGCGTCCATTCATCGCGGATTTTCACTTAGCGCGGGGAGGTTTGGAACGTAACCCCCGCGAGAAACGGGGGATTACTGTATATATATATATATATATATTTCGAAAAAAAGTAAAGAAACAAGTCATAAAAACATTTTTTTAAATGCAAAGTGAGTGCGCGATCGATCGATCGATATAACTGTCTTTTCTAGGGGCAACCATATATTCAAAAAAATGTAGGGGTGGTTTCAGATGATCATTTCTTGTGACCACCCCTACCTTGTTTACATACTTTTTGGAGTAACATCCCTACATCCTTTTGCATTAAAAAAAGAAGTTTTTATTACTTGTATTTTCAGGCAGTGGCCCAAAAAAATGGAAACACTTGGGTAAATATGGACACCAAGCAACGGCTTCCACACAGGTGTGACCCATGTGTTAATTAAGCAAATAACATCCCAGCATGCTTAAGGTCATGTATATAAATGCTGCACAGGCCTGGTTGCCCATAATTATGGCAAGCACGGCTACAAGAGGAGACTCCCCAATGCCCCCATCCACAGAACATGCTCCATTGGTCGCCCAATGGTTTGATGAGCATGACACTGATGTTATCCATATGTCATGGCCTTCTCAGTCAACAGATCTGAACCCATTCAAGCATTTATGGGATATTCTGGAATGATGTCTGATGCTGTTATCTCCTCTGGACATAGTTTCCTTTGGACATAGTCTCCTTTGGACTCCTGTTATCTCCTTTGGACCTTTGGAATCCCCCGATCTCCTTTGGACATAGTCCTACACCAAAGCGTCACCTCCAACCTGGAGATCTCGGCCCGGCGACTCAGTCAAACAGACAAAGATCACATGGTCAACATCAGTTAAACATCAAACAAAGCTGCCTATCCCAATTTTGGACTTATTTCCTTCATCAGGATGGCATACTGATAAATATCAAACCAATGATGACCACATTGTGTAGGATTATGTCCAAAGGAGATCGGGGGAGTGCTTGTCACACTCCACATGTTTCTATTTACCCGCCAATCACATTACGTGTCTTCTGGTTGAATGGTTTACATTAGCAGGAACAATCGTCTGGGTGGCAGAGGGACGGTTGTTCTTTGCGGATTATGCAGTTTTACCGTGTGGGACATAATCCATGGCGATGCTGACCATAACAGTCAGGAGGTGCGTCTGATGTATAAACAACGAATGTGGTCATAAAAAAAAATAGAATAGTAAAAAAAGTAAATGACGACAGAAATTGCTCAATTTGAAGTAGACTCAGTGATAACCCACATAATTTGGCAGACTGGGTGAATATGTAGATGGAGGAGTCGATACATGGAAGAGGAAGTGGGTAAAAAGGTATGGGGGAGTATATGAATGTGGAGGGGAGGGGGGAAATTGAAGGGATAGAGGAATAGATTTGCAAGCATTAGCCTCAATGCATCATCGAGTTTGTTACAAGAATAAACATCATTACCTCAGTCACCAAAGGTGGACAGAGGTTATGTTTTCACCCATGTTTGTTTGTCTCTCTCTTTGTCTATCTCTGAGCAGGATATATCAAAAAGTTATAGACAGATTATGACAACTAGGTGGATGAGTTGAGTAGATGACAAGAAAAAGCCGATTCGATTTTGGTTAAGGTACGGATGCAGATCCGTCGGCTGTAAGTTTTCTGCCCATCAGTGGGATACAAAATGTAAACTGTTCAGCCTGGTGGAGGTATGCGCTCCACCAAGTGCCGTTCTCGTTATGTATGGAACTAGAAGGGCACTCGGTAGAGCGCATACCTCCGCCATGCAATGCCTGCCTGATCCATGATAACATATAGGGCCCAATACATTTTTGAAATAACATGCTATTTATAATTTTTGGCCCTATCTCTCAATGGTGAAGAATCACTTAAAAAATTAAATAATTATCATATCCAGATCCGGATTCGGATCGTCACCAAAATCTAATAAATTCGTCCTTGTCACACACCCAACCTGTCCACCAAGTTTCATCCAAATCTATCTCCAACTTTTTGAGATATCATGCTATATATCAGTTTAGCCGATCTCTCAACGGTGAAGAATCACTTTATAAATTCTAGCATCCGGATGCAGATCCCGATCTTCACCAAAATCTCATCAGTTCGTCCTTGTCACACACCAAACCTCTGTCCACCAAATTTCATTTGGATCCGTCCACAACTTTTTAAGATATCCTGCACACAGGCAGACAAACAGATAGAGAGGGGTGAAAACAACCTCCTTTCACCTTCGGTGACAAGAGGTAATAATCCATCCAGAAACACATCAAAAAATTCAGTAAATAAGTGGCATTATTTTCGTCTGGTTCCATTTTTTTTTTTGTCCAACCCCTGTTTATGTCATTGTTGGAAGGAAGCATCACTTCATGTTTTAACTTATCTAGCATTTAAATTCCAGATAAGGTATTGTCATTGCGCACTGTCCAACCGTCCTCCATCCGTCTCCTAATTTGACTTTTCCGGCCAAACCGCTGGGCTGATCCAGTTCAAATTTGGCAGCAGCATTCCTCTCCTGACTGGTAACAGGAATTGCAAAGTTCGGTCCGGTCACATGACTTTAATTACGGTAGGTCAAAATGGCCATCTTTGTAAATTTCTTCAAAAATCTTCTTCTCCAGACACACCAGTCAGAATGCTACCAAATTTGAGTAATAACATCAGGCCAGCGTGGAGATATTAAATTGCCGAGGTTATGCCGATCACGTGACCAGAAGTGTGTCCAAATGGCCGACTTAGTCAATTTTGGGGAAAACTGCATAAATTCCTTCAAAAATCTTAGTCTCCAGACCCACCAGTCAGAATGCTACCAAATTTGGGTTACAACATTAGGCCAGGGCCCAGATAAGCTGCAGGTCCAGTGGTCCTATGTTTAGTCTACATTATAACTCAGCCCAAGTTAAAACCACTGAACTGTCAGATTCAGAACAGACACACTCTTAATTATTCCGCCACCGAATCTGTAGTGCTGGTGGAAGCTATGCACCATAGACATTTAAGTGGGGGAATTAATCTGTCAGTAACGACGGGTGACTTGCTCGTTCAATGAAATACATAAGCATCACTTTTATTGATGTTGAGGCAAAAAACTTTCGGCATGCTGCTTCCTGCAGCATGCTGCTTGCTATTGAATATGCATTGCAGATGGAGGGGTAATATGGGGATATTGGCAGGCTTTGTAAGTAGCTTGTGTGTGGATGGGTGATTGGTTTATGGGGTTGGTGCAGCGCAGGCATGATGGGCCGAATGGCCTCCTCCTACACCAAATGTCCTTATGTGTATCATCATCATCGTCATCATCATCCCAGATAAAAGGTTGTGTCCTGTGGTTCCCTGTCACTTTTGCAGTAAATACTTTGTGATGCTCACGTGTGAGGGTTACAGAGTACAAAACCTTTCCTCCCACCAATGTTTGTTGAAAGCACTTTTAAATTTCACAAATTGTGTCTAGTTCAATAATCTGCTGCGGGAGACTGTTCCAATCCTCAACCACTCAGTTACCGGATCCTTTATTAAATAATGGTGTTACATTTGCGACTCTCCATTCCTCCGGTACCTGTCTTGACTCCATTGAGCTATTAAAGATATCCGTTAACATCTCGCTTACCTGCTCAGCCACCTCCCTCAATACTCTCGGGTGCATATTATCTGGCCCCGGAGCTTTATCTGCTCTTAGCTGCTGTTTATTTACTTCCTCTTTACTGTGGTTAAAAGGAGGTTGTGGGGTAGAGGGCCGTAAACATGACAGTATTTCGAAGTGGTACTTTTATGAGTCAGTCCGCCACATTATTCTCTATGATAACAAACCAAATCTCCATTCTGTGGCCACTGCCTGGCAAGGTCTTGTTAAGGACCTGCTCTTTGCAATGTTGGTGGGTTTGATTGAATTTTCACCCACCGTGCCCTGGTGTGGTATCAGAAACGTAGAATCGAACAAGTTCTTAGAATCAAAACATCGAAACGTAGAATTGAAACACGGTGTAGTGAATGCGTAACTACAAAGACAAATGCAGTCTACTCTAAATACAAGCAGATCATGAATGAACTTCGAAACACCACATGTTGCTTGAGTAGAAATTTCGAAAGAAAACTTGTCCATTATTACCCCCTCCACTGAAGGTGGACGGAGGTTATGTTTTTCCCCATATTGTTTGTCTGTTTGTCTCTCTTTGTGTGAGCAGAATATCTCACAAGGTTATGGATAGATTCAGACGAAACTTGGTGGACAGCTTGGGTGTGTGTGACAAAGACGAATTGATTAGATTTTGGTGAGGATCTGTATCCGAATACTGGAATATTGAAAGAGATATGTATCAGACTGGAATAAATTGGAGAAGGTATAGAGAAGGGTGACCAAATTATTCCCTACAATATGCCATCTCCCCCAGACACATGAATATGTACTCTAAGTTACAGATGCAGGTGAGGTGACATGGTATTGGTTTTTCAGATCATAAAAGGAGTAGACTGCATTACCGCCCCCCTCCCACCACTTACTCACTACTGCAACTAGCAACTCTATGAGAGTCATCCCATGGAGGTGTTCAAGCCCAGGTGTAGACGCCTACTTCTCACAAGCAGTTTCTTCAATCAGAGCGATCGAGGATTGGAACAACCTCCCAGCTTCCCTGGTGGAATCCATATCTGTAATAACCTTTAAAATAACCTGGACAAACCATGGAAAAGTGAAACCTTCACTACCACTTGCGTCCCTTCCTGGTTTCAAACAACTACTGTATGTACCAACCAACTTGAACCAACCAACATGAAAGTGTCGACTGGGATTCACCACAGGATATCATCCTCCTATCCCATACAATGATGACGATGAAGAAGTTCTATGTGACAATAGCATCCACCCTTTTCAATGTTTAAAACACTCAAAGTCTGATCCAAGGAACAGACACCGGCAACACATTTAAAGTAAAGCGGCCTTGGAACTGAGTTATTATCAAACTTTGTTTTCTTAGTAACTTTTCCAACTTGATGGTGACCTCCAGAAGCCTTTACAACTCTTCGGACGAACTCTTAACCTGCAACGTAGTACTGTAGTTAATTATTCTTGCTCTAATGTACTGGTTGTTGTCAATAAAGTGCAAACCTCTCTACTTGCCCCTTATCCCACCACACCTCTCACTCCAAACAGGGTTTGAATCCAGAGGTTTGCCATCTTGGGAACCTGTGAGACAACTGCTGCCTGTGGGTATGGACCCTCAGCATGCATGCCAGCTGCTTGCAGAGCTCAAGAACATGCTGGACGCACAACTCCTCACAGACATTGCCGTGCGAGTCGAGACTGGGAGAATCTTTCTCTGTCATCGCAATGTTCTTGCTTCGATCTCTCCCTACTTCAAGTGAGACTGGATTGATGATTATTGAACCTTTATTACATCACCTTCGAGAAACTGACTGTGAAATGGGAGGAAGATAATTATTATCACGAAGAGTGATATCGCTCCTGTGGATTCTAAGTGTTGGTTCACGAAAAAATATTTTCACGAAAAAAATAAGTGACCACTATATTCGTTATTATTGGTGTCTGTCTGTCTGTCTGTCTGTCTGTCCCGAGCATAGTTCCGTGGGTTTGATCCAATCCTGACAAAATTTTGGTGGAGGTTTATATCATGATCTAGTTTGTTTTTCCTGAAAATGGGCGTGGTGCGCCCATTATGGGCAGAGCACGCCAAAAAACATGTGTTTTAGGGTAGCCGATTTCAATTTGCATCTTCTCCTAGGGGTTTGTCGAATCTGACAGGGGTTTCGGTATTTGGTTAGCCCAATGGCACCTGCATAGCCCACAGAGCTCGATTTTTCATTTTCGTCACAAGGTCACGAACTTAGAAAATTGCTAATTTTGACATAAAAAATTTCTTCTCCGAGGGGTTTGTCGAATCTGGCAGGGGTTTCGGTATTTGGTTAGCCCAATGGCACCTGCATAGCCCCACAGAGCTCGATTTTTCATTTTCGTCCCAAGGTCAAGGTCACGAACTTAGAAAATTGCGAATTTTGTTTTTGGGGGTAGCCGATTTCAATTTGCATCTTCTCCTAGGGGGTTTATCGAATCTGGCAGGGGTTTCAGTATTGGTTAGCCCAATGGCACCTGCATAGCCCCACGGAGCTCGATTTTTCATTTTCGTCCCAAGGTCAAGGTCACAAGGTCACGAACTTAGAAAATTGCGATTTTGACATAAAAATCCATCTTCTCCGAGGGTTTGTCGAATCTGGCAGTGGTTTCGGTATTTGGTTAGCCCAATGGCACCTGCATAGCCCCACGGAGCTCGATTTTTCATTTTCGTCCCAAGGGTCACAAGGTCACAACTTAGAAAATTTCGAATTTGACTAAAAATCATACGACCGCCCAAACTTTGAGAGCTAGGATGACAATATTTTTTATGCATAATCTGAGGTCATTCCCACCTAAAGTCTGAAACCATTTTGTTCTATCTCGAACACCTTGCCCGTGGCGCCCCTTCAAGTTTGTTTTTACGCTGATTTCATCAAAGTATGGATAATCCGATGAGTGTGAAATGCCATATAGCCTATATGAGTTATATTGTTCCTGGAATGTTCCAGAGGAAGTTTTGCACCAAAGGTCATAATCCTTGACCTTTGACCTTTTAAGGTCACAAAGGTCAAATTTTCAAAGTTGTGGGAATCGATCAGGTTTTCGACCTTCTTCGACAACTAACTCCAATAAGCTATAGCACGTATCCTGTTTCCTTATTTTAATGTCCACAATATTGTTTTGTGACCTCTAAAGTTATGCAAAGGTCAAATTTTTTAAGTTGTGAACGAAACCGGGTTTCGACATTTTGCAGCTAATAACCTGTCACTCGTACCACATCATGTTGATAATTTTATTAACTTGGTCAAACATTATCACATTGTCTCATCCTTCTTCTGAAACAATCTACATCGTCAAATACCGCTCGTGAACCATCGTCGTCTTCAGACTTGTACTTGATTAATGTCATTTGGTGTGTGTTTTGATAATCTCTCCAAGAGCCGATGATGTTGCATCTCTCGTCGAGGTCTTGAAGTTTATCATGAAAGGAAATTCTTTTTTTAATCTATTATCTAATCTTTTGTACAGTTTTACCTCTGCCCACCGAAGGTGGATGGAGGTTATGTTATCACCTCTGTTTGTCTGTGAGTAGGTTATCTCAAAAAGTTTTGGACGTATTTGGATGAAACTTGGTGGACAGGTTGGGTGTGTGACTTGGACAAATTAATTAGATTTTGGTGAAGATCCGAATCCGAATCTGGACAATCTAATTTTTTTAAAATCGATTCTACACCGTTGAGGGTGGCAAAAACAACTTACAGCAGGATATCTCAATGTTAAGGACCAATTTTGCCGAAACTGAGGGGAGATGGTTGTGTGTTTGTCAAGGAAGAATCGATTCGATTTTGGTGAAAAGATGGATCCGGATCCAGATACGAGAATTTATTTATTTATTTTTAAAAGTGATTATTCACCATTGAGAGACGGGGCCAAAATTGCATACTGTATAGCATAATATTGTAAAAAGTTGTGGACGGGTTATGACAAAACTAGGTGGATGAGTTAGTTAAGTGATGAGAACAAGCCGATTGGATTTTGGTTCAGGTCCGGATCCAGATCTGGCCTCTCCGTGGGATACAAAACGTAAGCTGTTCAACCTGGTGGAGGTATACGCTCCACCAAGTGCTGTTCTAGTTTGTACTGCATTTATTTATTTATATTATGTTACTGTATTTATTTAGTTGATAGTGGTAGTCTTGTATATAATCACTTTTTTTCTCTTAAATTGCTAGATTTAAATTTCAATTGTCAGTTTAGAATCCATGAGAATATCATTAGACTGTTTTAGGATGGTTTTGAAAGAATGTTGGATTAAAACTTTTTTCTAATATGATGTTTAATCTTGCTTAAAATAATTTCTGCCCTTTTTATTATTACTACTAGCAAATAAAACCTGTCACTTCACTGACGGAAGCATTAAGAGAGGGGATGGAATGGGGCGTGGGGAGAGAGAAGAGGAGAGGGAGGAGCGAGGAAGGGTGGGGAAGCAAGGAAGGGGAGAGAGTAAGAAAGGGGGGGGGAGTGAGGAAGGAGGGAAGGGGAGAGAGAGGAGGGGGGGGAGAGTTGGGAGGGAAGAGAGAGAGACAGAGACAGACAGGAGTGAGAGAAGAGCGGGGCGAAGGAGGGAAGAGCGAGGATGGGGGGAGAGTGATGAAACGGGGGGGGTGGAGGGGGAAGGAGAATGTTTGGTCTGTGCATCCCATCCATCCCTTCCTTCTATCCATCCCTTCCCTCCCTCCATCTATCCCTTCCCTCCATCTATCCCTTCCCTCCATCCATCCAATCCTTTCTTCCTTCCATCCAACCGTTAATAAGCAACGACAGCCTTGGCTCCGCACAACACTGTGAGGCACAGCAAAGGCAGGTGGTCATGCAGATGAACCGCATCCGATCCGTCATATTGAACACCTCCCAGAGACGCCAAAAATATCAAACTATGTCCAAATTAAACAAATTAACACTTTTTTTTAGCAGCCAGAACTGCTGCTAAGTTCAATTCTGGATCTTAATTTTTGTAATTCGGCTTAGTTTAAGAGATTCTCGAGGTTATGACATGCGCAGACATGAAATAAAGCCACGAACACTGGCGTCTCTGGGCATTTAAAAGCATTGCAATGTATCCAGCGATTTGTAGCCATGATGAACAGACATTTGATGAGTGAGGAAAGTGAGAAAAAAAACTTTATCATTAATCAACCGTCGCGGCCTGTTCCAACTCAAGGCATTGTTGAGCAGGCTGAACAAAATGGCGAATTAAGTCCCCAGCAAGGTAACGCAGGATGCACCTGAAGACCCCATCAAGAGCAATGTATCCGAGGATGCGCCTGATAAAGGATATAATTGAATAAGGCTGTTAATAATTATCTTCAAAAGGGGTGTTTTAATTAACCCAAACACCCAATTTTCACTCATTTCAGTTTCAGGCTGCTCGGTTTCATGGTTTTGGAGTTATGGAGGACACACACACACACACACACACACATTTATTATTATTATTTCTTCTATCAATGGCTTATCTGGGGATGTGTTAGGGTTTCCTGGTGGTTATGGTGCCCATTCTGTGAGCTGTGGTCACAGGTCCATGTTCACGAATGGCCTAAGGGAAAGCTGCCAGCAGGAAGTGCAGCTGTGTGGAGTTGAGGAAGAAGCCATGCAGTTGGTGCTGGACTTTGCGTACACCTCACGAGCGGAGCTTACAACTGACAATGTGCAGGCTGTGTTTACTGCTGCAAGCCTTTTTCAAGTGGAGCAACTGTTAGCGCAAGCTGCACACTTCATGGCTGCACACATAGACCCTCAGAATGCTGTTGGTGTGTTTGTGTTCGCGGATGCACACCAGCATTCAGAGTTGCGTGCAACTGCGTTGGAGTTCATCTTGAGGCGTTTTGCGGCAGTTGCCAGTGAGGCAGAGCTGCTGACACTGAGCAAGGTGCAGCTTGTGGAAATTCTGGCAAGTGATGACCTTAATGTTGAGAGAGAAGAACTTGTTTATGAGAGCATCACAGCCTGGCTGCAGCATGATCGACCAGCACGAGAGGGTGAGCTGCGGGAGATTATGACCAGCTGCCTTCGCCTGTCACTCTTGGACAAAAGTTATATCCAGTCACTTCCTGAAGGCTCCATTCCCAATGTTGAACTTGTGGAAGGAATTGGTGATGTTGACACTGGCAGTGAGATCCATCAAAGCAAACCAAGGCTGGGTATGATGGCCACTGAAATGGTGATTTGCTTCCAAGCGGCGCACAAACACTCGGGAAAGAAGCGTACACTTGTGTGCCTAGAACCCGTCTCTGGTGAGATGTTCCGCCTTTGCAAGTTGCCTGGGGATTTGCGTGATGTGGGCATTGCTGTGACACCGGAAAATGAAATCTACGTAGCTGGAGGCTATCGACCCGGTGCCAGCGAAGCATCAGTAGATCACCGAGCGGAAAGTGAGTGCTGGCAGTATGACCACAGTAGCAATCAGTGGCAGCCACGTGCTGCCCTTCTTTGCGCCCGCATCAGCAGCCAGCTGGTGCATTGTGCGGGCGCTCTCTATGCACTCGGCGGACATGTGTACGAGGGTGATGGCCGCAATGCGCTAAAATCTATGGAACAGTATGATGGTGGTGAGGGGAGCTGGCAGGCAGTGGCACCGATGCCTTTACCCCTGGAGTTCCACAGTGCTGTTGCCTATAAGAATAAGATCTACGTCCTTGAGGGTGAGTCTGTATTGATGGAGGTGAGGCTATACTTGCATGATTTGATTGAAAATCCATTGTTTGTAAACCCAGTGATTTTTCCTTTCCTCCCTTCCCCCTATTTCAAAACAACCTAAACTCAGTTTAAAGATTTATTTTTTTAATTATCTTAATTTTTTTTTTTATCTTTAAGCATCCTGCTGTTGGTAGGCCTTCATATCCTGTACTTTCTTTGCGGCAGGGGAAGTGTTCTTGTCTTATTCACCAACTGGAGATGCGTGGAGTTTCCTCCCACCCATGTCCGCTCCACGCTTTCAAAGCGAGATGGCTGTGCTCGGTGACTGGCTGTACGTGGTTGGAGGCGTAATGATGGATGGTCAGCGCGTGTTGAATGTGGAACGATACTGCCCCGGGAGGCAGGTTTGGGAGTGCCGTCCTGCACTACCCCTGGATGTGACTAGTAACCCATACATGCGTGTTGTGGTGCTGGCCGGGGAGCTGCACACATTCGCACGACAGACGCAACTACTGCAGGACGAGCTCGTGTTCCGCACGTACCGCAGACACTCGCTGTACCAGCACCACGAGGCTGATGGAACGTGGGATGAGGTGTACACTGTTCCCGATCGACTTTGGGACCTGGGTCGGAGCTTTGAGTGTGTGGTGGGCAAATTGTATCCACACTGCTTGCACAAAGTGTTGTGAGACACTGCTTTCTTTGGTTTTGGAGGTATGTTGGCAGTTAATATGATCATATTTGGGATATGTTCAGGGTTGGGAAATACTTTCAAGAAATACCTTTTCATTTTCTTTAAGAATCACTTAATCCATTTGGCTTTCATTTAATCATTTCATTTAATCATCCACCACCGAAGGTGGACGGAGGTTATGTTTTCACCCGTCTCTTTATTGGTCTGTCTGTGAGCAGGACATCTCAAAAAGTTGCCAACGGCTTCAGACAATATTTTGTGGACAGGTTGGATGTGTGACCAAGACAAAATGATTAGATTTTGGTGAAGATCCAGATACAGTGACTGGAATTTTAATAATTTTTTTTAAGTGATTCTTCACCATTGAGAGATCATGCCAAAAATGATATACAGGGTGTCCCATAAATCGATAACCCTCTTTTGCCAAGCTGTAGATCACAGAATATTTGATGAAAACGTACATTTCTGGCATCAAAATTTAGCTTAAGGGTCAGAATATACATGGTGCTGCTAACCCCGTGCATTTGGCCCTTTAAAAAAATAAATAAAAGACTTGAAGATCGAGCCAGCAGGATCAATGAACTTCCAGGCATGTTTCTCTTCCACCTGGGAAATCAACTGACGCGTGCATCTTCAATTTTTATTTATAGGGCCAAATGCACGGGGTTAGCAGCGCCATCTCTATTCTGATCCATAAACTAAACTTTGACGCTAGAAAAGTGCCTTTTCATCAAATATTCAGCAATCTGCAACTCAGCAAAAGGGGGTGATAGACTGATGGGGGATACCCCTGTGCATCATGATATTTCAAAAATTGTGGATGAGTTGGGCAGGTGACAACAATGCGATTCAATTTTGGTTCAAGCCTGGATCTAGATCCGGCCTATGAGTGGGATACAAAACGTAAACTGTTCAGCCTGGCAGATGTATGTTCTCTACCGAGTGCCGTTCTAGTTTCTGATGGAATTACATTTTCATTGTGAATGATTTGCTCACTACCTGATGGTTAACTACTGAACCCTCTATCTGACTTGAAGCAATTATCATGTTGATCACCCTCAATAATTGTGCTTACTACTTCATTCACAAATTTTATTTCCAAATCCTACTTTTTTACCTGTTAAGAGTAGTTCCCTGAAGAGGGTCCCTACTTTTTTGCATCTTTGTCAAAGGGTCAATCATCCTCAAAGAATATTATCTGGTCATATCTGGTACCAGAAAATGGATGAAAATCACCAGGACATTGATTGAGGTATGCTATCTGACGTGAGACTCTGATGATGTCTCTGGCGTTTACTAGCTCCGACGATGGGATAATGCCTTAAAGGTCCCCTGACATGCAAAAGTACTGAAATTTCATTTATATATGTCCTAGAGGAGTTTTTCATCGTGATTTCAGATCTGACAATGTTTTTTCACAATACTCATTCTGTAAAATGTAAAATAAAAACAAACCTCTTCGGGAACGCCCCTAAAAATTCTCCTGAAAGGGCGTAACCACATGACGTCAACTACAGGATGACAAAGGCTGGACGTTAATCACTCGGGTTGGTGGTCTACGTGATTCTATTGGCTTGCTGTGTTTTTCCACATTTGATTGGTCGACTCAATCGCTTCGTTCATTTCTGCTTTAAAAATCGAACATTTGGTTTTTAATAATGGATGACATGGACTTTCATTGTCTGGTAGCGACAGTGAGTGTGAGCGAAATGAAGGATTTCGGTCTGAATCACATGGAGAATTGTCGGATAACGTAGTCGCGGGAGGTGAAGTTCAGGCAGCTGGAAATGAATAACGGCCTTAGCAGTTCGAGCCCGAAGCAGACAAGCAGAGAAAATGGCGATGAACATTCCGAGTTCATGTGATCGGGAGGACATGAAGGAAGACTCGGAAATAACAACTGGTTAGACTAAATCCTATTCGTAATTCAATAATGTAGAAATTCGACTTGCATACTGCTCGATATCAGAAATATTTTAGTGAGGTGACGTGAACAGTGCAGCGGACATGTTGCTCCGCGGTGAATTAATCACAAACAAGGCCAGCGCATGTCA
>CM068964.1:94179382-94199022 GCA_035128595.1 Eptatretus atami | reverse complement strand
CTCTAGATATCCTTTTGGGGGCCCTCAAGGTGCTGAATGGGTCGTTGGAGCCGCTGGGATTTCGGGTTTCCTGGGTCAAGACTAAGATCCAGGCTTTCATTGACATCCTGGATGCTGCTGTCCTGTCTGTGCCTGTTTGTGACAAGGATATTGAGGTTACGGAGAGATTCACTTACCTTGGCAGTGATATTCATGTCTCTGCTGGCTGTGAGCCAGAGGTCAACAGATGTCTGGGTCTGGCCTGGGGAGTCATGGATTCACTGGATCATGGGGTGTGGCACTGCCAGTACCTGTGCGGGAGGACGAAAGTCCAAGTCTTCAGGTCCTTGGTGCTTCCATCTTGCTCTATGGATGTGAGACTTGGACTCTGACCAGGGATCTGAGACGGAGACTTAATTCCTTTGGTACCAGGTCTCCGGAGAATCCTTGGCTATCGCTGGTCGGACTTTGTGTCCAACGAGTGGTTGTTGAGATACTCAAATGAGATTTGTTACCTGCATAGTCCGTGAGCGTCAGCTGCGGCTGTGTGGACATGTGGCTCGTTTTCCTGACGCTGATCCTGCTCATCAGATTCTCTCAGCGAGGAGCCTCGTGAGTGTAGGGCGCCAACGGGCCGACCACATGCTTCGTGGTTGCAGCAGGTTTATCAACATCTGAAGAAGATGGGGATGGGCCAGGAATCTGCCTGGGGGATGGCCAGACGGAGGCCCCTGGTAAGGAGGCCCCTAGAGTACCGGCGGAAAGTGTACGCAGCGACACGCTGCTCCGGCGCATACTCCCATACCTGACCTGACCCTGACATTCTCTCTCCATTGTTTTAGTCCCATTCCTTTGTTTTCCTGACAAATTTGATACCAATTCGAGATAGGTACAATATTTTTTTAGTGGATCTAATTAGCCCCCCCCCCCCCTTTCCTCCTTTTTAAACTCCTTTTTACAATTTGAGCTTTTCTCATCAAATTTTCAACATAGCTTTATAATGAGAATATGGAGAAACCAAATTCATAATTTGGTTAAAAAGTCAAAGGTTAAGGTTGCATAAGTAAATTTTTATCCGATTGACCTGTACTTTTAAGAATTTGTATGTTGGGTCACTGAATTGGTTCACTCAAAAGCTAGAAGCTGATTTTTTTTTTTAGATCAAAAGGTTAAGGTTGCATAAAATGTCAGTGACCCAATATGACCCAATTCAGAATGTAACCTGTGTTCTGTCAAGGTCACATAATCGTCAATTTCCATCTGATTGACTTGAAATTTGAGCAGGGTTTGCATTTTGCATCACTGAAGCAGATTGCTTTTGAGGTCAAAAGGTCAAGGTCACCTAAAATTGTTAATCTTTTTAAAAATTTCTATCTGTCATGTTTAGCATGCAGAAGAAAAATGAGTGATTACAAAGCGGATGCAGACAGGCTTTTTGTCTTTTCACATGCTTTCTAGTTTCAAATTTGATTCATGTCATCTTTCAGAACATCATTGAGCCCATGCATTGGCTCTTTACAATAGTGACAAAGTAATCATTTGTGTTTAACTATCCCATTATTAATTGGTAGGTACAACCTGTTGTGAGGGGGAGAGGGGAGGATGCAGGATGGTAAAGATGTACCCACCACAAATGTGAGAATGGGTTGCAAAGATGCTCTCCTTGTCATAAAAGTTTCAAATGTTTGTTGAAGTCCTTGTTTTTATCACGATAAATCTGTTTACACAGTGAAAAGTTTTCATACTTTAAATATTAGTCTGCCTTGTTTAGAAATAAGGAAACTCATTTGAAATGTTTTCAGCGTTGTTTGAAGAGGTGACCGAATCATTCTGGTTGCACTAATGTGGACATTGGTGCTCATTGTGAAAAGTGCAACTAATGACACGTGACTGCTGAATACAAACATTCATAAGTAAAAGGTGCTAATAAAGAAATGTTTTTGTAATATGACCATTTTCATTGACACCATACCAAAGGTATTTTCAATCTTTGTTTGCAAAGGGCCAAATAATAACTGAATGAAACTTCATTTCATTCCTGTTTACTGGGGTTTTAAATTGGAGGAAAGAGTGAGAACAAACAAACAAATAAATAAATAAATGCATATAATAATAAAATCTATTAAAAAAAAATAAAAAAATATATGTATATTTAAAAAATATATATATCATAGGCTATTGCTGTCTGTCCCACACTGCAACAAAGAAACGCTTATCTGAGAAAAAAAGTAAAAGTTGCTTCAAATTAATCTAAACCCAAGGGAAAATGATAAAATAATTGACGAAAAATTTAACCAACAGGCCACTGCCTCGATCACTCCTGAACAAAAAATATTTTGCTGTTAAATATATAACCTCCCTTTTTCTTTTCTTTTCTTTTTCAACCAGCTCAAGAATAAAAGGCTTCCTTTTTTTACCATGGGCTTCTGCTAGTTGGTTTGAAATGTCTTGAATATTTGTACCATCACCAGGTAAGACTCCTGTCATGATGAGACAAATGTATTCTTCCGTGCACAGTGTGCAATCTCTCACTTACAAGCCCCATACATGAGGTATTGTCACTGGCAACGTGACCACCCGATTGTCTCGGACCATTTTTATTTTATTTATTTTTTCTTTATAGGAGTGAGCCTCATGGAAGAGTAAGGTCTTGGTTCCCACGCATCATTAAAAGTCATATTTCAAAAGTCTGTTTTTAAGAGCCTTAAAAGTCATTATATTTACTCTGCAATCAAGTCATCAGATTTGGGAATTTGGGGAAAAGTGCATACGGAATATG
The DNA here is from genome assembly GCA_035128595.1 of Eptatretus atami. Lineage (NCBI taxonomy): Eukaryota > Metazoa > Chordata > Myxini > Myxiniformes > Myxinidae > Eptatretus > Eptatretus atami. The sequence continues at coordinate 94,196,264 of CM068964.1, read as the reverse complement.
CACGCAAAGCCACTAGTCTTAGACTGGCCCCATAGCACAACACGAGTCCTTGATACGAGATCGGAGCTGCTACGCAGCACTGTACGTGTCATAGGTCCACTGAGCTGCATATATCATGAGCGAGGTACCTGTGCTACACATGGGAAGGACCCCAAACGCAGACAGACAATATAGAAACGGTGACTGCCAAACTATGAACCAATAAATTCCACATTCCTGTGCAATCTTCAGTCGAACGTCAGGCATGGACAGCCAGTCCATGCCTGACGTTTGACTCAAGAAATCTCAAGAAGAAAGCAAAAAAACTTCAAGATATCATCGAGGGCCTTCAGGAATCAGCAGACAAGATATTACAGGAAGCTGAACAATCAGCTGGAAGAAACACAGCCCAGAAACTAGCCCAATCAAATGCTCTCAGGTTCAAGAGAGAAAAGAGAAACAATCAGAACTGCAGACTTCAAGAGGAGCTGCAGAAGAAAAACAATGTTCGGGAAAAATGCCATCAACTATTCAAATATTGTCGGGATGTTTTAACTTGTTTCAAACTTGATTTTCTTTGAAGGATTACATAAAGCCAGTTGGATACTTATGGTTCATACGAGTTAAAAAAAAAATTTAATTCAATTTTTCAACATTAAAAAAATGGCTGAATATTTGACATAATGTATATTATGGTGCCCAACATGAGTTACATTGGTTCTGTTGTCAGGTTTAAAATTATGGTTTTATGTACAAGCCAGGTCATTAAAAAGTCAGTATTTCAGACTCGGTTGTCATTATTTTTCAACCCCCTTAACCTGCAGAATTAATGAAGGTATAACTGACTGAGACAAACATCATAGGAAAGAACAAACAGGGGAAGAGGTGAGGAAACTAGTAAGTAAGATGGTTGGGTTCGGAAAGATTAATGGGGGTAATAAAGATCATGGGTTAGACATGAGATGGTGGTGCACGGCTTGCTTGAAACCCTGAAAAGAAGAGAGACCAAACAGCATCTGGAAGGTGGTTCCATAGATGAGAGAAGCAATGAATAAGAGTTAGTGTGTGCAGTCAACCTGGATTTTGCAAGTTTAAGCAGGAGAGGATTACTGGAGAAACACATGCATCCTGGAGCAGATGGGGGCCAGAGGACAGAGCAGAGGGAGTAATATTGGAGAATAGACCGTTTGTGATCTGAGAGCAACAGTTCGGCTTCGCCTCATCGTGGGAGATTCCAATAATTTTGAGCTTTATATTCCACAGGAGACAGATATGATGCTGGAACACCAGCCTATAGAGGAGAGCAGTTCTCCATCGAGTGAAGACATTTGACACGATTTTGGTTCTTTTGACCATTCTTTTTTTTGTAAATGTCTAAGCTCATGGAAGAGCTTGGTAACAAAGGGAAATAATGTCAAACTGACAGTGGGAAAGAAAGGAGGGGAAGAAACTGCAAGTAAGAGGGAGAGTTGAATGAAGGAAAGATTGGTTGATGGGCACAGGGATCGGGGGGGGGGGGTTACATGAGATGGTGATGCTTCATCTGCTGTGAGAAAGTGCTGTAGCGGGCTATACTGGGGGAGATGTGGTAAATGTTTGTAAATGCAATGTTTTGTGGAATGTATGTGATCACCAAAAGTGCATCGTGTGCTGCCATGTATCGTTGTGGTGCTACGAGCAAGAGACAGCAGCAAATTTGAAGTATAGTACAAAGGGAGCAAGAACGTTACAATTTGTACATGTTAAGGTGTTGGATGATCCACCAGATGACAGGTCAATGATTACCTGCTTGTTCGGAAAAAAAAAAATTAAATCACAAGATGTTTATGTTGTGCTTGAATGCCCAATGGTTCCTCCTGGGTGGGCTGCTTGCAAGCGTTTGTACTTTAAACCCTCACCAGCAACCAACGAGGCATGAACCATCGTCCATCCACAGGTCTGATCCAAGGAAGAGCCAACTGAGCAAGGTTCGGTGTGGCTTCATCGTCACATCTGAACACTTGTCATCACGCTTCCATTTTGGCAAGAGGAACTAGCGAGGATAGCCTCTCCACATAAAATGCTAACAAAGCTGTCCTCAACTTGCTTGGCCAATCTTTGGAAACTAGGTTGGCCAGGCCACCTGATTACGATTTGATTACCCTGTACCATTTTCTGGTCCGTTGATTTCCATACACAGATAACACAATGTTCAGTTTCATCTCGGTCATTTCGTCGTAGTCGTTTGTATGCAGCATTGGACTGTGGGTTGGCATCGGGTCTCACAGGGGTATGGCTGTGCTGCTGATGGAGTGCCCCTTGTATGTTACAGCAGGAATTTGGCAATAACTCACCGAGTCTTTGTGGGGTATTTAACATCCACCAACTAATGCAGGCAGACAAGATACCCAATTTAATGGGACGGCACACCATTGATGCTTTGCCCTGCCTGCGGACCAGCAGGATGACAGTTGATAGCTGGGTTGGGATTCAAACTCAGGTTAGACAGCTCAGAGGCAAGTGTGCATATACCTCTGGGGCCTAAGCTATCCTGCTAGCCCAGCTCAGTCACTATGTACATGTAAATCAATAGTCCCCACAGTTAATTGCATGACTTGTTTTTAATTGCTTAGGCTAATTGACAGTTTATCAATCCAAAATATATTGAACCCACAATATCCCTACCTACCAACAGCAATTCTCAGGATACTTGTAACTGGAAACAGAATTCCATCACTTTGCCTTGAAGTTGTGCAGTATTAGCAAATCGTGACAAACCTACAAACGATGTTATTAACTGTTGTGACAATCAAGAATACCAAATTACAAATAAAAGTAAAATCCCAAGCCCTCCCAACAAAAATGGTGAAAAAAAAAAGCAAAGCATCAGTACTAGAACTTTATTTAAACGACTACACCCAGTGAATGGCATCTCAACACCGAGCATAGTACGAGTAGTTTACCCAGTGATCAGCTGACATCACAGAGCAGAAACCAAACATTTATAAAGTGAATGCCGAGATGGTTATTTTTAAAAAAATTAAAAATTGTGGAGGTGGTTGGTGCAGGCATGATTTGAAAAAAAAAAAAAAAAAAGGAGGAAATATTAGCTTTGCAGTGCAGCAGCAACACAATCAAACAAATTACATCGTAAGGGTACGAGTTTCATTCCCATGCCAATCGAAAGGAACCAGAGCCTACTTGAGTCACCAGCTGAGGTCCTGTTCGATGATGCACAAAATCCCTGCATTGTGAAGTGCTGCAGCAAGTCTTGAGTGATGAGTGGTTAATTTGCTGCTTCATGATCGGTGCCAATTGCACGAGGAAAATGAGACGGTGCTGGTACTTCAGAACATGACAGGCTCCCTGTCCTCTTCAAACATCCCTTCAAAGTCTAGATCTGTGGCCGTTAGTTCTTCTTCCACGTGCTCCAGGGCCCAATTGTGATCGGTTATCTCCAGAGCTTCCCACTCTGCCTGCAAGCACACGTTACTGGTTTTATAATATGCTGCAACGATCATCAACTTCCGTAATTCGGTCACGAGTTTGGATCAGGTTGCCTTGATTTGATGGAGTATTGTTTATTGCCCCTTGTGTGGCTCTCCTGTCATTTGCACGGGTCAACATTCACCCAAACCTTTTAAATATACCTTGAATGCCTTGTTCGAGTCTGGAGGCATGGCCATCGCAGCGCCAGACATTTGTTCCTGCATGATCCGTGCTTGATCGGCTTCTGCAAGAGAAAGGAGGATGTGTGCCAAACCGAACATGTAGCTAATGTTGAACTTCCACCACAGTTCGGCACAGCTCTTAAAACGTGCACAATGCTTCGTTTGCAAATCCGAGCACCAGATGTAATCGCAGCTTAACTACTGAAAAAAAAAAGTTAATGAAGCAGCCAATCAATGAAGAACAAGAGCGAGAATTGCTTTGCAATACATATCCCCCACCGATGTGATATTTTCTAAGTCTAAATATGGCACAACTGTGAAACTGGTAGGGGATTCATAACTTGTAGGCAGGAGAATAATCAATCCACAGTTTGTTCGTGACCATTATGTTGTACAATGTGGGATTGATTCTCGACTCGAGAAACTACCATTCTGCGCCTGCCATCCTCTGGACAGGAATTGAAAGTTGCTGTGTGATCTGAATTTGAGTCGTGGATGTTTAAATAAATAAAATAAAATGGTCAGAATTCGAACCCCAGGCTATCTTAGAGGTGAGTGCTGAGATGGTTATTATAAAAATTTTGGAAAAAAAAATAATTGGAAAATTCAGCACATCACGATCAGTGTCATTCAGATTCCGTGAATAAACGGGAATTTGTTTCTACAGTACCTTCAAGAAAGTGTTCACACCCCTTGAATTTTTCACATTTTGTTGTGTTAAAGCTCGAATTTAAAATCGATTAAATTGAGATTTTTTTTTTTTGTTACTGATCTACACGTAATACGCCAAAATGACAAAGTGGATTTATTTTTAATTTATTTAGAATTTTTTTACAAATTGATTAAAAATGAAAATCTGAAATGTCTTGCATCATAAGTATTCAACCCCTATGCTATGACACTCCAAATTGAGCTCAGGTGCGTCCAATTTCCTTTCATCCTCGAGATGTCTCTACAACTTCATTGGAGTCCACCTGTGGCCAATTCAACGGATTGGACATGGTTTAGAAAGAAACACACCTTTCTATACAAGGCCACAGAGTTTATTTATTCGTATGCAGCCTGTGGCTGCTTAGCTGAATCGTTGTCTAGGGGTGCAGCTGTGCTGCTGCAATGCCCCTGTTACCATCACGCTGGTACTTGTTTTGCCGACCTCGGAAGAATGACAGGCTGAGTCAAACCCACCTCGTGTTAATTCAATGGCCCGACAGGGACTTGAACTCAAGACTCTAAGATCTTAAGCCAAGCACCTTAATCATTAAGCCAACACCAGGCCTGTCCCACAGTTGACAGTGCATGTCAGAACAGAAACTCTACCATGAAGTCCAAGGAACTGTCCGTAGAACTCCGACATAGAATTGTGAGGAGGCATAGATCTGGGGAATGGTATAAAACAATTTCTAGAGTGTTGAAGTTCCCAAGAACATTGTGAGCTCCAACATGAGGAAATGGAAAGAATATGGAAATACCCAGACTCTTCCTAGAGCTGACCGTCTGACCAAACTGAGCAATTCAGGCAAGAAGGACCTTGGTCAAGGTGGTCACCAAGAACCCAATGAGCACTTTGACAGAACCACACAGTTCCTTGGCTGAGATGGGAGAACCTGCCGGAAGGACAACAATCTCTGCAGCACTTCACAAATCTAGGCTTTATGGGAGAGTGGCCAGATGGAAGCCACTCCTGAGAAAAAAAAAAGGCACATGACAGCACACCTGGAGTTTACAAAAAGGCACCTGAAAGACTGAGAGCATTTAACACTGCTTGGTTTATCTGAGCTCAACAAAACATCACATCCTCACCTGCAGTTTAATTATGTGGCAAATACAAGTTTTACCGTCGACTCCATCGAGCTAGTTTTTCGGGGAAACTCCCAGTAGCCATTGCATTGCAACATTGAAAAGCATACATCATTGGAACAGTCACGGCCCAGAAGAGAAACTGACCGTTATCTTGGCCCAGAATGAGAGTGTACATGCTGCGCAGGCCAAACACGTTGAGGAAGTACCAGGAGGCTGAGCTGACCCTGCACACCACACGCACAAACTGAATAAAACACCACAAGCATCTGATCCCAATGAGCATCATTGAATTTGGTGTGGAGGGGATTGGGGTGGAGGGGGTGTAAATCAGAGAGAAATATTTAATTGTGGTCTGTGATGTTACGATTTTTTTGAAGTTCTGACTCCTCCACGAGCTCAGACAAAAAAAAGAAAAGAAAAAAAAGAAACACCCTTTAACCAGATTATGTGACGTAATGGTTAGCACGTCCATTCTTGAGTCTAGGTCAGTGGTTCGAATCAGTTACTCTATGGCTGAGTCATAACAAAGACTGAAAATGGTACGTGCTGCTTCCTTGCTGGATACTCAGTGTTTAAAAAGGATAAGAGCATGGACTAACAACCCTAGGTTGGCAACCACTGCACAGGCTTGATGGGCCTAATGGACTCCTCCTGCATTGAAGTCCCTTGTAAGGGAACTCCTATTATTACAAATGGCAGGAATGGACTACAATTTGATAACGGAACGACAACATAGAGTTGAAAAGAACAGGAGGCGAGGGACAAGAGGAAACAATTTCCATGTCTACCAAAGTATTGCCTTGCCGAGGATTACTGATGCTCGAGAATCCCACAAATGCTGCAAAAGGTTAACACACTGTTTTGGGGTTTATTTATGGGCAAGAGGGGATCACAAACCTGTCATACGTGTAGCCATCATAAAAAATAAAATCTCAATCTTTTTTCGTGTATTTTAATTTTTTTTTGTTGTTGCAATAACTGTCCAATTAAAGCTGTAGATTGCAAAGGGTGATTGAAACACAAGGTGCTTTAGAGACAGGAAATGGTGCAATGAAAACTTCACTTGCGGCAGGCAGTCAAGAGCGACTCACCAAGAGGCATCGAGAGAGACGAGCTCGATCCCTCGCTGCAGCATCGGCTTGAACCGGAGAGTCAAGGGAAAGGGAACCTTTGCTGTAAGACATGATAACCCTTATTTTTCACAATGCTTTGGGACATAGCTTCCATGTAAAGAGTCTTTCAAGGGAGACAACAAATTAGCATCAGTGATGTGTAATGAATAATAACAATGTTGTAACTAGAACGGCACTCGGTAGAGTGCATACCTCTGCCACGCTGAACAGTTAACGTTTTGTACACTACATGGCCAAAGTATGTGGACACCGCTTCTCAATAGTGGATTCGGCTATTTCAGCTCCATCCATTTGTCCACCTTTGGTGGCGGAGGTAACAAGACTGAGCAATTAACAATAAAGCAGTGCTGGGATATTATAGGTTACAGTAGATCTGAGGATGAATGATCTATATTAAAGTATATGTGAAGACAGCAGTCATTGGCGATGCACAGCATTTGTAATCGCTTATCCCATCCCTGCAAGAATGAGAAGCTAAAAAGGAATGGTTTAATGTACGATCGACAGGCAAAACAAGTAAACAAAGCTCCAGGACTCAAACACTACCAAATTCACCATGGCACACCTGCTCACTACTTTGCCACATATTACAAAGCACAATATCAAACCCCACGTGTACTTGCAAACCAAGCGTGCTCCGTTCACAAATTACACGAGCAGCTTGCCAGCATATCTTAACCATACATCACCCAGGAAATTGAGGCAAAGAGAGGAAGCAACTTGCAGCTGGCCTGTAAATGAGCTTACACAACCACTCATGGAGATCCATGTAAACACATCATGCCAAATGCAAACCTGGATTGAGCAGACAAACCGAGATTATGGCGTGCTCAAGGTCTAATGCTCCTTTCACTGACACATGACCGAAAGATTGTTGCATCAGTAACAATAGTGAGAATTGCTTTGCAATACACGTCCCCTGTAGATGTGTTACAAGTCCAAAGAGGGAATAACTCTGTGAAAAATTGACGAAACCCCCTGAAATACTCGAACTTGTTCTGCATCATATTATAATAAAGCCATGTATCAAGTTTCAGTTGAATATGTTAAAGGGACAGATGGAGAGCAAATCTTATAGTCCACTCCGGTGAAACCAGAAGGGGACTAATAAGAACACAAACCACCTGGCAGAGATTACTAAGGCCAGAGGAAGTCCATAATCGGTCAAGGGTGAAACCCCTTCTTTTCTTGTTTGCAGGAGTAGATCTGCTCTGTCCTGTGGAATTGGTGAAGTACTTTCTTCAAATAATTGATGGATGCCACACTAACCCAATGGCAAAATGTTATTACCGTATTTATCTTATATAATATGAGGCTTGGAGTGAAGTTTGGAAAGTTGGCAAAAACCTCAGGCTCCGTCGTTCGGCCGACAACGTTCAGCCAGACATTTGCACACACACACAACAGATCTTGCACAAAAGTTTGTGCAAATGTGGTGACAAACAAAGTCACAAAAGTTTGTCTGAAATGTGCACGTGGTCGTGTTTGTCTCATGAAAAAAAATAAAGAAAGAAATGGATAGGGCCTCTTGGAAAACACCAGACTTCCTTGAAGCTGCCTTGTTGTGATCCTCTTCCCCATCATACTGTGTTCTGTTTTTCCTTTTAACATACAAGGTATGTTGAGGGTTTGCTAATCATGTAATCTGTTAATTCCTCACTGAAAAAGAGACTCCCACTCCCTCCTCCCAAATATGATGAAGAGTAAATATAATTAAAAACTTACCCTATGCATTGACAAGACCCAGATACGACAACCTTCCCTCACTGACAGGGGAGGCCGGTTAGAATGCGTAATCCACAGCCCCCCCCCCCACAAGCCTTGCACCAGTCCATATCTACGGCAGTTTGCAGTCTGGAAAGTTGCAAGATCTCAGCTTTTTGGGCGAGTGAAGAAAGTTCTCCAACTCTTTAGTTGGGCAGAGGCACATCCCTTTCTCACAGGTGTGTTTCCAAGTATTTTTGGCTTCTTTTAGAAGCTTTGTGAGCCATTTTAGGTAACAATCCTTATCTCGTTCATGGGATACACCTTTTATCGCCATGAACACAGCTGTTTCCTGCGCACGCGCACCGAGCATTCTGGGGTGGATCAAGTCATTTCGAAAAGTAACAGAACTTCGAAAACAGCTGCGCATGTTTATAACATAAATAACAATATAAGGCAAGGTCGTGGCAAAACTCACAACCTTCATCTTCCTAAGAGAGAAATAAAAGAAATCTTTCTCAGAAATCAGAGCTCCCAAAATAAACAAATTTATAATATTGTTACGAATTTGGAATTCGATTGCACACAACATACAGGTCCTTTAGTCAGTTATGTCGATAAGTGCTTGTTCCCGAGATAACTCACCTTCCATTGTTTAAATGTGCAGAAATCGATTAGTTGTGCTGTTATTCAATTCAATAGTTAGGGAACGCTCCCGAAACAATGGAGACTTCCCTCCCCCTCTTTTGCGAAGAGGAAGAAGAGCCCTCCCGTCCTGAATCATGGGACGTAAACACCTCCCTCCCACCTGCGGTTGTACGAGCACGAGGGGATGAGTCACGCCGGGCGCGCGGGGGAGGGGGCGGAGAATGATAAAGAGGAGATCCTTTCTTTGTTCGGGGTCTGCGTAGTTCAGCAGACCTTCGAGTCCTGTTTGGCTTGGGTTAGGGTTGAGGCTTTTTCGGAAGCTTTTTGCTTCTGCTGGGTAGTTGTTCAGCAGGCCGTCGGGTCCTGCTTGGCTCGGTAGAGCTTCGGCTGCGGCCTGGCTCGGGAGGAGGCTTTTTGAAGGCTTTCTGCTTTGGTGGTTCAGTGAGCTTCGGCTTCTGCTTGGCTCGGGAGAGCTTTTCGCTTCGAGCTGCTTTGTTTGGAAGAGAGTTGAGCCGGTTGCTCACTTGAGCTGCGAGTGGTGGCTTCTTCTTCTTGGTTCGTGGAGCTCTTTGTTCTCCGTTTGGTTCCCGGCTTGGTGCGACTCGTCGGCCTCATCTTGGAGGTGGTTCCTCGGGGAAGCGACGCATCGACGGGAAGGATCGGCGCCTCGTCTCACCAGCACTGTTGAGAAGCGCGGGAGGATTCGCGGGAGCTCGGGAAGGATCGGGCTCACGGCGATTGGATCCAGCTCGCTCTCGCTGGAGCCCGGGTCCGAACAACTTGAATACCACACGAGGTGGAGAGGTTCGAGATAGGTTCTGGGTTTCAGCTCACCTGTCCTCCGAGCTGGAGCTCGTTATTAAAGGCCTCAGCCACCATTTCTTGGGTGTGTGTGGCGAACGTGTGTCCGTGGGCCCATCTAATAAGTAGAAATTGTTAAGTGCTTTGTGTGCTGTAAATGTTTGCATTGCATTTCGCATAGTCGGTATAGTTCTGCTCTTACGTGCTTCCCTAGTTCCCATTGTTATCTATAATTCCAGCAATGTGTAGTGTGTGTGTGTGTGTGTGTGTGTGTGTGTGTGTGTGTGTGTGTTTGACCGCTGTTTCTCGACAACCAATGGTCCGATCTAATTGAAACTTGCCAGATATATTTCTGGGGACCTGAGGATGTGCCTTTTCAAGGTTTGATATTAATCGGACAAGTGCTTCCCAAGTTATGGCCATTTATTTACCAAACCAATGACAAGACACGTTGTTGCGTGGCGTGGCCGATGGGGAAGGGAAGCTCAGCCGCGTTCCCCATTACGGGTTACAACATACGGACTTCCGGAGAGTTGACTCGTGTATTCTCATAATTTCTCGATTTCTTATGCGCATTTATAGATAAACACAATGCCCCAAGTTATGATCGTTTTCATATTAGACGGTGGTAAATTTCGGTAACATCAGAGTGCTGGTATGCTCCGAACCAGGAAGTAAATTTTTTTTCTCTCTCTTCTCTTTTTTTGTTTTTCCTTGCGACGACATTGCGAAAAGGAAAATACGTTGGCGCTAATTGAATATTGGCCATTAAAACCTAAATTGCGAATCATCGTAACTGTGATATGCAACTTCCGCGCCACGCACGTACGGGCACGCGAGAGCGAAGAAACGGCCTGTGTGGTTGTTGTTCTTGCTCGCGGTTGGAATATTTATTTATTATATATTTTTTTACGGGCACGTACTAGTTATTAATAATACCCCAATGTGTTTAATGTTTTCAGTCGTCGCGTCGATTCTTTCATTGACTGAGCATTTCGTGTGTTGGGAGTTAGAAAGCCGTTGTTTGCCGTAAAAGGGGGACATTTGGACCGACGGTTCTCGGCGATTAAGCCGCTCGAATCGCGCACGGGACAAGCTGCTTAAGCGGCTTGTTCCGTACGAGTTCCGTCGAGAGTGGAATACCCCGGTAGTTGGATCACGTGGGTATTTAGGTAAATTAAAGATTGGCAATCGACCCTACCCACGTGGTCTGCCCATTGGCGTATTTCGGTTCTTGTAAAAGTGACCCGTCGACTCGGACTTATCCGGGGGCGATCTATATTCCGGGCGATCGGTCGGGCCGACTTGACTTGCGGCTCCGTCAGACGGTCGGTTCGCGGCCGACCGCCTTGGCACCGTAACAATATCATAACATTGCCTTACGTCATAAAAGCGTCAAAAACGAGAAAATGATCTCTCTGACCTGATGGAAAATCCCCATTATCTATTTGCTGATGACTACCCTGTGTCATGACATCCCTCATCCTTCAGACAAGTAGGCTGCAACCTCTTCCTCTCTTCAGACCTTGACAAGATCACAAGCTGGTCAAACACTTGGAATTTCTCTTTCAATCCTGACAAATCTCACACTCTCACTATCTCTCTCTGAAAGGACCGTCTGGAAAACCTTCCTATCGACTTTCTTTACAATCCTCTTGAGGAAGTTTAGTCTATCATACTCCTGGATCTCACTATAAGTCATGATCTTTATTGAGTGTACCACATTTCAAAGTTGGCCTCCAAAGCCCGCTGCCGACTGGGACATCCTCCATCACACAAGGTCCTTCCTTGGCACACCTGAACTCCTATCCACCTACACGGCCTGCATGCGCATCTTGATGGAGTACTGCTCTCCCCTCGGGGCTGATACCCCAGCCTCACGTCTTGCTCAGCTTGACACCGTGGAAAGCAAGGCCTTCAAGATTATTGAAAACTCTCATGATGAAGCTGAGTCTATGGGTTTATCAGTTCACTGTCACAGACAGGTCAGTGGTCTCTCTGTCTTCTACCACCTCCATTCTGGTGTTGAACCCTCTACTTTTCGTTCTTTGTCCACCACCCCAGGTTTCTGCCCCTTTCTGTGGTGAAACTACCTAAATTTAGGAGCACTGCTCACCTCCACTCATTCATTCCTCTTTTTTTCCCCACCTACAGAACCAACTTCCACATTCTTTTTAATGTCATTCTTCTCTACAGGTCTTCAAGACAGCTGTTCACCACCAACTCAGATCGTCTCCAATCCAAAACCATTATCTTTTCTACCCTCGTTAACCCACCCCAATCCCTCCTCCTTCATCCATCTTGTTCACTCCTCTCCTCCTTTCCCCCCATACCCATTGTTTGTCCAAGTCTGCCTCCATCTTGGCCTTCAACTCTGTTGTTGGTGGCTCCCCCCTCTCTCTACTGTTCCTTTTGTCCTGTTGCATCCTGATCCATTCAGTGTACTAGTACTAGCTCTTTCATGAGCCTCAACTATGTATACAAAAAAAAGAAACTCAATAATAATGTTGATTAATGATGACTTAGCTGTGGCGATGCAACACGTCTTGTGAAGTTGTAAAGAGTAGGAAAGAAAGTTACAAATGGTGGCAAAACAAATCTAGCCATTTGTACGAATACAAATCATTGGGTTGACTACCGCATTGGTGTTGGCCGGTTCTTATTAATGCAAATGATGAGATTACAAAGAAGAACAACAATACAGTAGATCGGAATGGGAATAAACGCTGTACTTCCCAACCAGACAATCTCGTTGCATCATGAGCGACAGGTAGGAGAGTTCAACTTAACGTCTGGTTTAATCATGTTGCCGAGGAGACAATAAAAAACTAAGGGTGAACACAAACATTAACTTTTTTTCGAGCGAAGTTCGGCACGGACAAAACCCAAAAGAGAAAGGGCCGGCCGAACTTGGGTCGCACTGTTTAGAGGGGACAATGTTGACACAAGCAGGAAAGAGGTTCTAATTTGGAAGCTGTGAATATATTATGTATATATGTATATTTTTAATTGGACTCTCTCAGCCTCGTCTCAAGGATGCTCCTTGGAATCAGCACCACTGTAGTGAAGGAGATTATAGTGGAGACAACCCTCAATGTAGCATCTGCCAGCTAACTGGAGGGGCAAACATCTGACACTAATGAACAGCAGTCCCGTATTTTACGGAGATCGCCCCGGTTTGTACCAAAGTGTCCCGCATCCCATTTCATACCTTCCCGGGGCTGCCATGTGTCCTGTATTCTCAGTATTTTTGGCTTATTTGGGTCATTATGAGATTTACCATAACGCCGTTGGCCTACACGTACACAGTGTGACCGTAGTTTCACCATAATTTCATGCTCCAGAAACAATCTCAGGCATATTTAAATACTTGACACCTAATAGCTTTGGGGACTTACCCCCTGACCCTACAAAGGGAGCTGCCCCTTCACCCCTCAAGAGGGCCGACGGCAGCCCCCAATGACCCCTGCCTGAGTGTCCCTTTTTTCATGAGCTGGTCTTCCTGACATCTGCTCCATGATGATAGTCAATAACCAGAAACCTGTACACGGATGATTCCTCCCTTGGGTGAGCTGGTACCAACTGAACAAAAGTAATCAGTGAGTACGACAGATTGCTTTGCAGGGGTGTGGGGGTGGGTGAGCAGTGAAACCAGGCTGGAGACACCAACTTTAACACCATTTTCTGAGATGCCAATGATGAACTCTAAAGCTGCACCACGGTTTCTTCACTCATCCGTTTTTGACCTTTAAAAATGAAATTGTTGATTTTGCAAATATCAATAGCTCAACTGGTTGTGACGAGATCTGTGATTACATGATATTTGCAAGTGCAGTCCTTACTTGTTACGAAGCCAGAGAAGGTCCAGTTGATCCAACCTCCGATGATGATCATTGGCAGCACATTGGTGAAGTTCCCTTTCATCATGTCCGTTAGCATGCTGGGGTCTGACATAGGAAAAAAACAATCATCATATTTCACCGAGGACAAAACAAGAACTTAAACTTTTCTTCCAACCACCAACCAAAGGAACAAACCCACATAACCCCACAGCTCAGTAAAGGGAATGCAGGCAGAGGAAGGTGTGTTCTCCCAGACAAACCTCGGAACACATTGCCCGAGTCAGGATAATACCAGGTTGCTCCATTCTTAAAGTAATCACAAGCTTCGGATATCCTTTTATAAAGGGTGATAGATTTAACGTTGTTTATTGCATTGCCTGCGACAATTGTGGGAAACAGGATGTGTGGAGACAGGATAAAGGAGCATTAAAAAGTACAAGGATTTGAATAACCAGAGTGCTCGGGGGTTGTAAGGCACGTGGCAGAAATGAAATTTTTTTAATTTGTCAACAATTAAACTTCTGGAATGGCACTAAACTTCTGGAATGGAACGGAATAGCCCAGAGTCCTAGAGGTACGCACACTAGCCTGGGTTCCAATCTCGATATAACTATTATTCAATTATGCATATTGTTCAGAACCATTCAGCTGTAATCAATGTGTGGTGTCATCAAGTACAGACAGAAATGACATCTGCCTTTACTTGGCAGGTTTGTAATTGTGCAAATGTATGGATAAACTTCGATGGCAACAAAAACACATCTCAGCGGAGCATCGTCAGCTCTGGCTTGTTCCGTTTGACCTATCGGCTTCGTGTGGTTACCAACGTGCCTGCTGTGCAAGGTTCACAAACAAAACAAACACGGATCGTGCTTGGGAAACGCAAAGCAAGAGTTTCAAAAACCCTTCCCATGTCCTTTTTCTCATGGCTGTGTGGGGTAAGGTGTTCTATGAACTCTCTAATTTAACTGTTTCACCAATACCGGTAAAATGCCATTTCGACCCAAAATCAATCTGGCTGTTGAATGACGACTCGGAACATTAGCTCAATAAGAGATTTCCTCCTTCGGACAATAAAAAAGCAAAAATTGAAACCCAATTATAAATGACAAAGAAAATCAGAGAAAAATGCTGTCCCCCGGTATTATGCCAAAGAAGACTGGAGTTCAAAATTCCAACCTTCATAAATTTGGTTCCTTTAAGTCTTTCTAGAAACAAGCAATCCCACCGACACTCCCACTGCCACAATGCAAAAACTTTCAGCGGATTTCAAGCATTTTCATTACCTGTCATTGGGTTCTTGGGAATGGTCTTCCGCTTTGTTTTCTTAAAAAATCCAGTCTCTGGGTCATTGAAGTAATGCTTACGCATAATGAATGACTGCAGGGAACAAGAAAAAGCCACTTTATATTGCAGTGTTTTGAATATTTATAACACATTTCATTAACAACTCAATTACAGACATTCCATTGTAATCTCATTGTTTTACCAAACCACTAATCAAATAGCCTTGAAATTGTATTCTTTTTTGAAACTCACTCACAAAATATACCTCGGGCTGGTAGGATGGCCTAGAAGTATGCACACTCGCCTCTCACACAAGAAAACTGAAACCTTTTGGAGCAAAATCTTGGGTGCTATAGGTGTCTGAACTTTGCTCCAGACTAACCCTCGAAACGACTAACTGTGAAATTTACCCGTCCCGGTTTTACCCCAAGTGTTCAACCATTTTGACAGTTACACAGCTCTTTTAAATTTTTGGCACTTAAAGAACACATACATAGGCAAACTGTGGTAGAAAATTCAAGAGTTTGTTGTCAATCCCTTCTATTTTAAAAAGGCCACTATTTAAAAAAAAACATGTTCAATGAAAGATGTAGAATAAAAGCAATAGGTGTGCTTTTGAAGTGGAAGCCATGCCAAACATTCATGTTGGCACCACAATGATCAAATTGTTGTGTTTTTTGGTCAGAAACAAGTATGGTGTTAACTTTAATTTGGCTCACATTTTTTTTAAAGGATATTTTAGTCACGCCGCCGCCAATCTCAACTACAAATTAAGACACATAATGTGATATATAATAATCACCATTATAAATATTCATTTGCATATCTAATTGTTTATATACTTAGTGTACTTGTACGAAAGTCTACATCCATAAGTAAATGTAGGTACAATATCTGATTGAACTTTTTTTTTCATAATTTCATATCAAATGGTTTGACAAATGTACTTGGATCCATTGTACAAAGTGAACAGTGATAAGTTTTATAATTGCCAGGATATATAAAATGTAATAAAGTGAGCATTGGCAGTTACTACAGGGCTGTGTATTAGGTTAAAGCCTAAATAAGATAGAGTTGTGCTTCATGCCTAACTTTGGAAATGATTTTGGAACACTTCTTTAAGCTTTACTAAACTGATTTATATATTTAGTTAGATTCCACTTAAGTCATACTTCCTTACAATATCTTTATTTTTCTATATGTTTGTTAGTAAAAATTTATTTTTAAAAAAGTAGCTTTTGGGACTGCAGAATCATTAGAAATGGATGCATTTAAAAAAAAAATTCGTTTAAAATAGAAGGGATGAAACAACTCTTGAATTTTCTACCACAGTTTGCCTATGTATGTGTCTTTAAGTGACATAAATTTAAAAGAGCTGTGTAACCGCAACATGGTGAACACTTGGGGTAAAACCGGGGTAAATTTCAGTGTCGTTGAGTCTGGAGCAAAGTTCAGACACCTATAGCACCAAGATTTTTGCTCCAAAAGGTTCAGTTTTTTTGTGTAAATGATCCAGTCACTAGATTATGTAAATCAAGCAACAAAATTCTTCATGATAAATAAATAACTGACTGTTTGGCAGCAATTTGAAAACTCAAATTTTTTTGACTGCATGTTACAAATCACTACTTTTTGAGAGTACTTATGTTAAGAAGTATTTTAAGTAGAACATTTTTTATGTCAGATTCTGAAAGCCTCACTAATAGACACCATTTGTGTGAATTTTCAGAACTCTGCTTGCTTGTAAACTCTGTAATTTAGAGCCCTCAAAATGCTTCAGATACAAAGTTGCATGCGAACACTGATCGAAATTGAAACACCCCTAGGGTGTTTGTAGGGCCATATCTCGGACACTACTTGGAATTTGAGCTATAACTTGTCAAACCTTCCTTTATATGCTAATTCTTTGAGCTTTGAGAATTTTTTCAGGAAAATCTGAGGGGGGTCACCGCAGAATTTCATTTTTTTGGCTGATTTGACACGGAATGACCCAATGAGTAAAAAATGTTTTCAATTGTTATGAAGTAATAAATCACGC
>CM068964.1:94136588-94164949 GCA_035128595.1 Eptatretus atami | reverse complement strand
CTCGCCCCATGTTCACACGAGGAGGCGGACACTTGCCTGCTTCTACATGTGGCAGATGCTGTGCAGAAGGGGATCAGGAAGGTGGCCATACGCACTGTGGATACCGATGTTGTGGTACTGGCTGTGGCTTCATTCAACAACATCAATCCTGACGAGCTGTAGATAGCTCTTTGTACATGGATCCAGCTTCCGGTACATAGCTGTTCACCAACTAGCTGCCGCCATGAACCCAAGACAATGTGCTACTCTCCCCATCTTCCATGCCCTCACAAGGTGCGACACTGTCTTCTTTCGCTGGCAGAGGGAAGAAGACTGCCTGGGAGATTTGGAAAGTGTTCCCACAGGTGACTGATGCCTTTGAAGAACTCTTACGCATCAAGTGATGTCAGTGAGGAGTCAATGTCACTGCTGGAGCGCTCGTGTTGTGCTGATGTATGACCGCACCAGTGACACCATGGAAGTGACGATGCTTGGAAACAGCTCTTCGCACACAAGTCTAGGGCTCTAGAAAACATTCCCCAACGCAGGCAGCACTCTAGCAGCACATCAAGCGTGCATCTCTCCAGGGCAACTGCTGAACCAAACTCTGGTCCTGAATCCAGAGTTACCAATTCCATCTGACTGGGGCTGGACAAAGGAGCCTCTGGGTGGCAGCCTCTTTGGACGACACTGCCAGAGGATCAAAATCTTGCCACGAACTGATCCACTGCGGCTGCGAGAAGGGTGTACCGGCCGCTGCAAGTGCACCAAGGCTGCACTCAAGTGGACTGCATTATGTGCATGTTCGGGAGACTGTTAGGTGCAATCAGACACCTTATATTTATGCGTCTATATGGATAATGTGTGTGTATTACATGTACCGGTATGTACTATACATGTCTGAGGTAACTGACCTCACTGTACTTTAAGCTTATAGACTATGTTCAGTGCACATTGAAAATTAAGGTTGCACAGATGATGTTACAACACGATTTCATGCAAGCTGTTCTGGACACCACAATAACCTAAATGTGTATTTCAATAAATTTGTTTTCTGAGGTCACTGACTTCATTTAAAGCACTTGTTCATCATGGTTGCATCCTGATTATGATAAAGCTCTCCAGAAGATAAAGGGACCAACACATGGCAACATACCTTTTTAATGATTCCAAAACAGACAAACTGCACCAGAATCGTGAAAAAAATGACAATTTCAATGTAATTGAGGTCATTGACCTCTCACTATCCTCAGAGGTCAAATCTGACTCAAATTTCCCGATCTGAAAATGAAGCTTATGGTATGTACCAACACTGGTAAAAATTTCATGCTTTAGTCATAATTTGCACAATTGTTATGATTATCTGCTGCACTATGTAGCGCGGTGGACAGAATAATTGGCTAGTTTATTGATGCGTTAAGGCATCCGTGACTGGATTTCGGCGTTGGTCCGGAAAGTCACGACTGGATTGCGGCCTTCGGTGGGCGCACGACCGCGATTTTGGCTAGAACGGTCGTCCGCACACCGAACGCGGCAGAAACCATAACAATATGTATATATACAAGGGTGAGTCAGGAGTAGCGCCTGATTTCTGTCAGTTGATTGTTTGCCATTTTTATTAGTGTACAAGAAGGTAGAAATAAATGAATGACATGTTTATCTAAGCATTTATTTCAAGAAAAAATTATTATGGAACTGTACCAAGCTGTTTTACTCGCAATTTTCAAAGTGCCCTCCCTCGTGATCGATGCACAGTTGCAGCCGAGCAGGCACAGCGGCACACACGTCTGCAGAGTTCGATATCAGTTTCCTCAAACTTTGCAGTGATTTGAGCCTTCAATTCCTGAATGGTCCGAGGCTTTTCACGATAAACAAGGTCTTTCATGAACCCCAAGGAAAGAAATCTGGAGGTTTAAGGTCTGGGGAGCGTGCCGGCCGCTCGATCGGACCGCGGCGGCCGATCCACTTTCCGGGAAAGTTTTCATCAAGCCACTGATGAACATAACGTCCATAATGAGGTGGAGCTCCATCATGCTGGAAATAACAGTCCTGATCTTGTACCCTGTGCCAAAAGAAGGTTTGCAGCATATCCAGGTAAATTTCTGCAGTGACAGATCCCTCAAAGAAAAATGGTCCAATTATCCCTAATGGAGATATGGCTGCCCAAACTGTCACTCCAGGTAAAATTACCTCCTTCTCACCCGTCACTCTTTGGTTATTCGCAGCCCAGTAGACACAATTGTGTCTGTTAATTGTGCCATTTAACTTAAAACGTGCCTCATCTGACCACCAAAATCAAAAATAAATAAATTACGAAAATTAATAATCTGCAAGACAATTATTAACAACATGACTTCCCAGAAAGAATCTGACAGCCGAAAAAACAGAAATCTGGTGCTACTTTTGACTCACCCTGTATAGGATAACCCTTGTCCAGGTGAGCCAGGGGCATTTAGTTAGCAAGCAGCTTGCTGCTGCTTGGTAAGCCATTCGTTCCGTATCAACTGCTCGGCAAGCAGAGAAAGTGATTAGGAGAGAGAGATGTTTCGTTATGTTCGTGAAAGTGGCTACCATAGTCGGATTCAAAACAATAACACAACTAATGTAATGTTCAGAGGCATCCCCTTGCTATGTATAACACTACTCATGTTAGTACCTCCAGGTTTCACCAGAGTGGACTCCAGGTTTGCTCTCCGCCTGTCCGTCCCACCTGTGGTTATTCAGACTATTTGTTCCCCCCCCCCCCCGCCCCATCCCTTTAACATATTCAACTGAAACTCGGTACATGGCTTTATTATGATGTACGTCACAACAACAAGTTCGAGTTTCAGGGCATTGTAAATTTTAATTTTATTTTTTATTTTTTCCAAAGTTGTACCCTTTTTGGAAACTTGGTTTTTAACAATATCATAATGGACAAATGACAAGCATGAAGAATTGATGTGATGTGTTGGATTAGGTGGCGTCATAGACACTGCGGAAAATGGTTTAAATCTGGAATGTATTTATTTATTTATACGACGTCAACGATCTTTATTTTATTTACATAAAATTATATATTCCACATTTGAACACTGTAGAACACAAATCACCTTCTTGTCACTTCCAAGAACCTCCAGTTTTACAGTGCAGTACTTCAATTTAAATAAAGGTTAAATATGGTGGTATTCGGGATGGCTTCTGGACAACTTCAATTGCACTAAACTTTTGGATTAAAAAAAAAATTTTTTTTTGAACGATCGTTAAAATCATTATTGTATTAATATTGAAGTAACATTGTGCAGGGTATTGTGTTATATCAACTCTTTAGTTTACTTTGCACCAATTTCTATTTCTCTGTGTTAGTTATCCAATTGATCTCTGTTTCTTCCTTTAGAGTCGCTAGTGCTTGCTGGGTGCAAGACCCCGATTGGGTCTTGGGATGTTGATTATGACAAGTTTGTTCTGTCAAACGTAATGGATGATCAACCGTGCTACCTGCTGTACCGTCTCGACTCCCAAAATGCTCAAGGCTACGAATGGCTTTTCATCACATGGTCACCTGATTCATCTCTGGTATGGGAGCTCTTATGTCAAAGTTTATCTTTTATTACTTGGGGTGCAAGTTCTGTCGCAGTCAATGTAGATACTTGTACTCACCAACAAACATTTATTCAGGCTGGAAGCCTATTCATTGCTATTGCTCAGGTTTAATATGATTATTATTGGCTCGCATGGAACATAGTGCCATCACATAAGCTCTTGGGAGCGTCGTCCACCCGTCTGTCCATAAACGCTTGCAACAACTTCTCTGAAACTGCTGATGGGGTTGTGACCTAACTATCTCGATGAAACTTGACCACAACCTTCATCACCCATGATGTACCAAAATTTGTTCACGGCATTAAAAAAAACAGGTCTGGGGTGGGGAGGGTGGTATGGGAGGTTTGACCCCCCCCCACCCTACAAAAATAGGTATTTCCTCTTCTCCGAACTTGCACACGCAATTTTGATACTTGACCACGACCTTCATCACTCGTGATGTGCCAAAGTTTGTTCATGGCATTAAAAAAAAAATTGGGTTTAAAGAGGGGGGGTTGAATGACTGTTGCTCCTGATCCAGGTGAGCTTCAGGACCTGCAGTCCTATTTTTTTTTTTTTTGGTTTGTTAACCTCCGCCATCGAGATCGGAGGTAACTGTTTCACCCCTTTCTTTTGTTATCTTGCCAAAACGAAGTTTTTGCAAGATATGTTAGTCAGTCTGTATTTATTTTTATTTTTATTTTTTTGTTTGTTTGTCTGTAATCACGAAAAAAAAATTCTGCAGACCAGTTTTCATTGGAAATTTTTGTAACTTCGCATATCAGAGGCCTATGGAGGTCCCTTTCAGGCCATAAAATTTTGAAGGTCAAGGTCAAGGTCAAGGTCACTTTTCGCAAATCAGTGTAATCGACAAAACCCTCATTTTTTGAGTAATTTGATCGGATCGTCTTCAAACTTCATGGGAATATAGTTCATGGTCTGGCGCTCAGCTGATTAATTTTTGGTGGCGATTGGCCTTGACCTTCATGTGTTTTTTTTTGTTGTTGTTTTTTTTTTTATCTGTAATCACGTATAAATCACTCTGCAGAGCACAGTTTTCATTGGAAATTTTTGTAACTTCGCATATCAGAGGCCTATAGAGGTCCCTTTCAGCGCATAAAATTTTGAAGGTCAAGGTCAAAGGTCAAGGTCACTTTGTCGCAAATCAGGGGAGTCGACGAAAACCCTTATTTTTTTGAGTAATTTTGATCGAGCGTCTTCAAACTTCATGGGAATATAGTTCATGGTCTGGCATTTAGCTGATTAATTTTTGGTGGCGATTGGCATTGACCTTCATGGTTAACGCCTAAGGTCAAACATTTGACCCCAAGGTCAAATTTTCAAGTTTTAGGAACCATATCGTGTAGTACCTCAAATTGAACACCTCGATGAGTGCTTTCTAGATATATCAAGCTTGAGACATTATGACGTGATTTGGTGACGTTATGAGGCAAACGCATATTTTTCATGGTTACTCTGTAGAACGATTCTCATCGGAATCTCATAGGCAGATATTCCTCAAGGAGTCGCTCCTGGTGGATAGCAGCTCTGTTCACCTCAGTGTGACCTTAAAGAAGTCACACGTGTCACCTTTTGGCAAGATACGGATCACCCTACGGGTGACATTGGTTTATTTGTTTGTTTGTTTGTTTGTTTGTGAACAGTATAACGGAAAGACTCCTTGACGGATTTCGACGAAACTTGGTGGGGGGTTAGGTATGGTCCAAGGATCATGCCATTAAATTTGGACTTGGTCCCCCCCCCAAAAAAAAATTGTTAGAGATTTATATTTTTTTTTTGCATTTCTACATGTTTTAAGTGATTTCCAACCCCCCCCCAAAAAAAATTGTTACCCCCCCCCCCAAAAAAAATAGAGAATTTTTTTTTTTGCATTTCTACATGTTTTAAGTGATTTCCAACCCCCCCACAAAAAAATTGTTACCCCCCCCCCCAAAAAAAATAGAGAAAATTTTTTTTAGGCATTTCTACATGTTTTAAGTGATTTCAACCCCCCCCAAAAAAATTTAGAGAAAATTTTTTTTTTTTTGCATTTCTACATGTTTTAAGTGATTTCCAACCCCCCCCCCCCAAAAAAAAAAATTGTTAGAGAAAAAAAATTTTTTGCAACTTTTTTTTCAACAAAATTTCGATTTCTTTTTTTGCATTTCTACATGTTTTAAGTGATTTCCAACCCCCCCCCCCCCCAAAAAAAAATGTTGGAGAAAAGAATTAAACTGTCAGCACTGTTGACGTCATATTTTAATGAATAAGATATAAGGTTCACTGAGTGACCCAGCTGTATTGGCGGCGGAGGTTTTGCACTCTACCGAGTGCTCCCCCTCTAGTTTGTATTGTTTCCTCTGAGAAGCTACAGATAAACTTGACAGAGTTGTTGCAAGTCGAGAAATCTACTGCATACCCTGCAACAAAGCTGACTAATTGGAAGGAACTTGTACATCTTCAATCTTTAATTTTTTTAATTTTTTCCCCAAGAAGTATCTCTGTAAAATAAAATGCCTGCCGTGAACCAATCAAAACTGGCCGTTTTTCAACATCAGGAAGTTGATGGACAAAAGTGCTCTAAAAAGGTTATAGGCTATAGTGATCACCATTTGAACATTTGTAACCATATCCTGAAATGGCATCCACAGCAACCGAGACCGAAATGCCTACAACAAGTCGCCGATTTACGTCGTGGATGCATTCCTAAAAGATGTGACAACATGTGAAACGTTCTTCGGATACGATTTTCCCATATACATAGTATTTATTTATTTATTTATTTATTTTTTCCTAACATTACCCCAAATAAGGTGATTTAAAAGGAAAAAATTGTCACCCTACCCCAACTTAACTTGACCATCACCTAAGCACATATTAGATACATTGCTGTGTCTCTGCTGTCTTTCTTCTCTCTCTCTCTCTCTCTCTCTCTCTCTCTCTCTCTCTCTCTCTCTCTTTTTCTGTCTCTTCCTCTCTCTCTGTCTGTCTGTCTGTCTGTCTTTCTTTCTCTCTTTCTCCCCCTCCGAAAGTATTGTTCCGCAAACCTTCCCATCTACTTTCTCAACAACCATCTCAGAGGTTGTCTCTTTCTCTTGGGCAAGCCACATTTCAAAGTTGGCCTTCAAAGCCAGACGCCAATTGGGCATCCACCATCGTGCAAAGTCCTTTCTTGGCACACCTGAGTTCATATCCACCTACAAGGCTTTCATCGGCAGCTTTATGGAAAACTGCTCTCCCCTCTGAGCTGACTCTTCTGCCTCATATCTTGCTCAGCTTGACGCTGTGGAAACCAAGGCTTTCAAGATCTTTGCAATCTCTCATGATGGACCTTTCACTTTGCCATCGCCAGCAGGTCGGTGGTCTCTGTCTTCTTCCACCTCATTTCTAATCTTGCACCCTCTGCGCTATCTGTGCTCTGTCACCCTCCACCCCCCCTCCCCCAACCAAGTATCTGCAGGACCCATCCGGTCCACCAGCAACCCCCTTCAAGTGAAACTGCCTAAATCCAGAACCACTGCTCACCTCCACTCGTTTATTCCTCTTTTTCCCGCCTGTTGAACCACCTTCCACACTCTTCAATGTCATTCTTCCCGACTGGTCTTCAAGACTATTGTTCACCATCATTACAGGTCAACCCCTATCCAAAGCCGTCATCTTTTCTACATCCGTTAAATCACCACACACCTTGCTAAATTTTGCTTATGTATCCATCTTGTCCACTCCTTGTGTTCCCTCGCCCCCGTATCTTCATCGTTACCTGCCTCCCTTGTTTGTCAGTCTACATTCTCCCTCCACCCTGCTTTTGGTGTTTCACCTTTCTCCTGCTGTAACCTTTGTGTTGTGTCTTCATCTGCTCTGTGTCTTAGCTCTTCCATGAGCCTAAACCATGTATAAAATATAATCATTAATTGGGCTGGCAGGATGACCTAGAGGTATGCACACTCAGCTCTAAGCTGTCTAACCTTGGTTTGAACCCCAACTCAGCGATAAATTGTCATCCTGGTGTTTCGCAGGGTGGTGTGTGCATGCGTGCATGTGTGCGCGCTCCCTGTCCCTCGGATGGCCGTTAAACTTGGCAGCCTGTCTGCCAGCAGTAGTTGGGAGGCGTTAAAAATTCCATGGTGTCCTTGCCGAAGAGTAGATGAGCCATCACCGGCACCATGACCAAATTACAAATTCCTGCCCTAACTAATACTGTGAACTCGATGGCAAACCACCCAGTATAACACTTGCCAAGAAATTGCTTTGGAAGAACAGACTCTCTGTATCGAGCACGTTACATCATGATGGTGATGGTTACATGTTATACGTGAATTGTTTTAAAAATAAATACATTTTCAACATCGCTAAGCATGACACTCACCATTCTTGCTCCGTTAGTCCGTTACCCTGTATTGAACCCCAAATGTGTTGTTTTCAATCTGTACATTAAGCCTGGCGTTTGCTCAACGGTTAAGGTGACTAGCTTAAGATCGTAGGGTCTTTAGTTTGAGCCCCTGTCGATCCGTTAAATAACACTAGGGGGGTTGCCTCAGACTGTGTCATCCTTCCGTGGTCAGCAAAATGATTACCAGCTTACTATCAACAGATGGCACTGCATCAGAAGCACAGCCATGCCCACAGCAATGAAGCAACTAGCAGCTGCAGTCTGCATAGAAAATAATAATAATAATAATAATAATGAAAAATCACTCATTGAGTGACATTTGGTGGAGTGCATACCTCCACAAGGTTGAATAGTTTAAATTTTGAATCCCACTGATAGGTCAGATCTGAATCCAGACCTTAACCAAAATCGAATCTGCTTGTTCTTGTCACCTAACTCATCCACCTAGTTTTGTCATAACTCATCCACAACTTTTTGAAATCTCATGTGATACATAGTTTTTGGCCCCATCACTCAGTGATGAAGCATCACTTGAAAAATTCTCGGATTCGTATCGTCACAAAAATCGAATCAATTCGTCGTCACACACTCAACCTGTCCACCAAGTTTAATCCGAATCCGTCCACAAGTTTTTGAGATATCATGCAATATCGTTTTTAGCCCCTCTCTCAATGGTGAAGAATCAGTTGAAAATTAAATAATTCTCGTATCCGGATCTGAATTCGGATCTTCACCAAAATGAAATCAATTCTTCCTTGTGGGACTCCCAACCTGTCAACCAAGTCTCGTGTGAATCCATCCATAACCTTTTGAGATATTGTGCTAAATATCGTTTTGGCCTATTTCTCCTCAATGGTGAAGAATCACTTAAATTCCCAGATCCGGATCTGGATTCAGATCTTCACCAACATTAATCATTGCTGTCCTTGTCCGGTCATGTAGGCACACAAAACAAAACAAAAAATTCAGAACGATTGTTTGAAAACTGTGGCCAAAAATCTTGTGACAAACGGACCGACATACTTGGCAAAAAAAATTTGGGGCCAAGTAATAATAACAATAACAATAATAATCTATACATTGTAATTGGTTCCATTGTAACTTGTGTGATCATTCATGAGTTGTGCAGTACACTGGTTTAATCGATTTGTGCTGTGACTAGGTGAGGCTGAAAATGCTTTATGCTGGGACTCGTGCCACTGTAAAGAAAGAGTTTGGAGGCGGCCATATAAAGGATGAATTATTTGGTACACAAAAGGTGAGGGGGTTATGTTTAGGATATTGCAGCTACCAATATTATGTGGATGAACACTGGATTCCTTTGAGTCCTGAATGTTGTGTGGATTCCTTCAACGAAGCAATTGTAGCAAACTGTTGGAGTTTTTGTGTTTTGTTAATTTTGTGTTTCCAGGAAGATATTTGCCTCTGTGGTTACAAGAAGTCCTTGCAGTATGATTCTGCACCCCTACCTCTGACGGATGCAGAGAACGAGTTGCAGAAGTTGAAACTGAGCGAGGTACTTTATTTTTTATTCTTTCCCCTTTGTTGTGTACCTTTTGATTTATTTATTTATTTATTGTTTTTTTTGTGCTTCTGCTTTATGGCATCACCTTACTTGGTCGATCATGTGACATTGCTCAAATTTTTTGTATTTTATCAACATCATCTTTAATGTAGGTTTCATTAAGCTTGTTTGCCATAATATCCCACTTAGGTGAGAACAGATGTCAGTGTGGATAGTAAACAACAACACCTGCAGGGTATTGCTTTCCCTATTGAGGAAGAGGCCTTGGAAGCCATGCGTTCCTTCAAAGATGGGAAGATTGATTACATCCAACTGGTTAGTACTATATTGAACTGTGAACCTGTGCATTCATTCATTCATAAAATAAAACACCTGCCACGAGGCAATCAAAACTGACTGTTTTTTTTATTTTTATTTTTGACATCAGGAAATTTATGGAGAAAACTGGTCTTTGTTTGTCGGTGGTACACGCACCTTAAGGTTTTCCTTCCCTTTAGTCTACGTATGTTTTTCATAGTGCCAAACCAAGAAAATTCTCTAACGACTACTATCCAAGATTATGAACGAATGTGCAGGTCAGCTACCAATTAAATGGATCTTTGTCAGTAGAGGTCGGTGACTTCTGAGTGACGTTGCACTGACCACATCAACAGTGTAACGTTTTTGAAACTTGTATCTTGAAACGTGGGGGTCAAATAGACATCCAAAGTCAAAGGAGGAAGTCTACCATTACATACAATGTCCAACTCTGATTCTTGCGCTGAGTTGTTACCCTCCGCTCAGTGTCCCAATTCTGCCGGCACAACTCGAACATGTTCACCTCGTTCACCAGGGCTGTTGAATGATTGAGTCTTGTCGTGGTGTTCTCGTCCGTACGCTGGCCTGTCCAGGGTGATTGAAGAGCTTAAAGTAATTATTTCCCGATACACAATCTTAATGAGTTTTAATCAACCTGATTATAATCAGCTCCACGCGTTAACCACTCTGGACATTAACACCTCGTTCACTTCGAGTTAAATCGAGCACGGGGACGATGGATACACACGACTCGTCACACGTCACCCGTCTCTCTACACCTCCCTCTCGCAGGTTTATATGGTAAAACAGGTAAAACACATGCCTTCCAGCAAATGCGATTCTAGTCGATCCTGAAAGTTTTGTCAATGTTCCAGCACCTTCACGAATCTCACCAGGCAGTGTGCAGTACAATACTACCATCTACAGTCAAAATTATGTTATTATATCAAGCAGTTTATACTGTTGTGGTCAAAAATATTGGCACCCTTGCACTTTTTTCAAATAACTCACAATTTTCTCGAAAAATAAGTTGAAATTGACGAAAGTATTTGGCCTCCATAATTATTTATTTCACTGTTAATATGTCATAGACTTTGTTTTTGATTCAGAGCTTAATATATCCTTTTACATCAGAAAATAAAAAGAAATGGCATTTATAAAATTAACACCCTCAAATTAATATTTGGTCTCACAGCTTTTGAATAAAATAACTGCAGTCAAGCACTTCCTCTAGCCATGAATGAGCTTCCTACACCTCTCTACTGTCAGTTTGTCCCACTATTCTTGTGCAAACTGCTCCAGTTCTCCCAGATTTGAAGGGTGCCTTCTCCCAACTGCTGTTTTCAGATCTCCCCACAGGTGTTCAATGGGATTTAGATTTGGATTCATTGCTGGCCACTTCAGAACAGTGCAGCGTTTTGTCTTGAACCATTCCTGGGTGCTTTGTGAACTATGTTTGGGGTCATTGACCTGCTGCAAGACCCGTGACCTATGGCAGAGACCCAGCTTTCTGACACTGGGTTGAATATTGCGCTCCAAAATGCCTCCTTGGTAATCTGATTTAATGATGCCATGCACACATTCAAGGCACCCATTACCAAAGACAGCACAACAACCCCAAAACATCACTGAACCTCCTCCATGTTTGACTGTAGGGAAGGTGTTCTTTTCTTTGAACTCTTCATTTTGTTTTCTGTAAGCATAGAGATGATGTGCTTCACCCTAAAGCTCTAATTTGGTCTCATCTGTCCACAGGACATTCTCCCAGAAGAATTTTGGCTTGTTCAGGTGTGTTTTGGCAAACTCCAGTCAGGCTTTCTTATGTCTCTCTCTCTCTTAGCAGTGGAGTCCTGGGTCTCCTACCATAGAACCCCCTTCATCGAGTTGGCGACGGATGGTGCGAGTTGAAACTGTCGTACCTTGTGTTTTAAGGTCAGCTTGAATCTGTTTGGCAGTTCATCGAGGTGCTTTCTCCACCTTTCGAACAATCCTTCGCTGCAATCTTCAATCAAGTTTTCTCTTGTGGCCACATCCAGGGAGGTAGGCTGCAGTGCCATGGGCCTTAAACTTCCTGATGACATTGCATATGGTGGACACAGGAACATCAAGGTCTCTGGAGATGGACTTGTAGCCTTGAGATTGTTCATGCTTGGCTACAATCTTGTCTGACCTCAAACAATTCTCTGGTTTTCTTTCTTTTCTCCACATGCTCATTTGGTACACACAGTGACACAAAACAACAGAATGACTCCTTTTCTCTATTCAAACTGATTTAATGAGTGATTTTTCTATTGCAGGCATCTGCAACTCACCACAGGTGAGTTCAATTCCAAAGTAAAGGAAAATCATCTGCTTGAAATCTAATTTGTATCTAACAACTTCTAAAATGTGCCAATAATATTGTCCGGGCCATTTTAGGACGTCTGTGTGGAATAAGCTAAGATTTCATAATTTTTTTTTCATTTTTTTTTTTTTTTGTTCCATTGCAAACCAAAGAAATACATACGTGGATACCAAAATATTTTTATTTTTTTAATTTCAAAAAATTTCTGGAAGAAATGGTGCATTATTTGAAAAAAGTTCAAGGGTGCCAATATTTTTGGCCACGACAGTATTACAATTTACCGATGTGTGCAACAGTGAACTTGTAACATGTAACCGTCAATTTTATTTGTTCATGTATTGGCATTTGCTAATGCTTATAAATACCGCAACATCTAGCTTTTAACTGACAGTGTTGTCAGCTATAGCAATCACAATTTGAACATTTGTGACCATATCCTACAAATCTGACCTGGCTACTGTGATGGCATCCACAGCAACTGAGTCACTAATGCCTATTTTGACAAGTGAACTTTTGTTGGGTTATAGTCGTGTTTGTTTCAAAAATGCTGGAATTGAAGGGGTTCTTGCTTTCAACTCTCGGTGTCTGCTTGGAAGCAATGATATTGTGGCCCTGGGACCGCTTGGGTACTACGACGGAGAGGCTGTCCCTGGTTTCTCTCCAGACTCACCAGGAATCTAGGCCGTTGCACACAAATAAATTTGTGTTGCGGCGGGTCACCAATCGACCGTGAATGCCAATAATTTGACCATGTGACCCAGTGTACTCCGTCTGACTACCGTTTAACTGGGAACACGTGGTCGCCTTATCATGGAATCGTGCCCTCTTTGTACTTGCGTTACTTATCGTATCAGGTGCAGCCGAGCGGAGCTGCCAAGTACACACTGGCTAATAGGCAGATTTTTGGGATATCACTTCCCGGTTTTACTAACATGCAGATCTTGCTGGAGCAATGGAGGAAAAGACAAAAACAAGCTGGGTACACTTATAACGAAGCAAATTTATTATTACAAAGCGAGGAAAGGTATGTGGCACAGTAATGGATTTATCCGCAAAGATGTGCAACAGGGGAAAGCAGGGAATCTGTGGGTGCGACAGAAGAAATGCAATATTCACAAAATAAGACAGAGTGCAGAGTTTCCCCGAATAACTTGTGCAGTGTTATCTTGCACTGCACATGACAGGTGCCATCACACACACACGCACCTGAGGAAAATTGGTGGTAGCCCAGAAAGAGACAGTTGAGGTGTAGCGACCTCTTGGTACCTGGTGCGGTCGCTGGACTGGCGCAACCCAATCATTTAGGAAGGGGGAGGAGGGTGGAAAACTGAAGGTGTCTTTGGTGTGGCAGTGAGAGGCGTGAATGTAGTGCAGTGTCTTGCAGCGTTGAGAGGTGCGAGTCAGTAATGCTCTGTTTGTGCGTCCTCAGTGGACGCGACATGGATGAGGGAGAAAGACTTTAACGGAGACATGTGAGGGTCTATAAATGTGAGTATTGGCTGCTGAATGCAGCCGAAAACTGAGCGCCGATGACCCGTGGGTGGTCCCAGCCTGTTATGGCAATCACTTGCTCCACCCTGAAATTCCTCGCTTGGCTGATCCGTTTGGTTGTGCTGACTTGTGGTGAGATTCACTCGGACGCTGGAGAGCTCTCGTATGACCTCCTCGTGGAGTCGGGACGAAGGAGAGTTCTTGTATGACTGCTTTGTGGAGCTTGGACGAAGGAGAGAGGGGGAGATATCAAGCCGAATTGCTCCTTTTATGAGCCCTGAGCGAGGGAGTAGCTAAGAATCGGACCAAATGATCCTGTAGGCATTTCTGAGCTCCCCTGTTGGCGCATAGTGGACGCCCTGTGTTGTAGCCGTGCCCCACCAAGCTTCGGAATTGAAAATGGCTTCATTCGCCTTTGTGCTGTGCCACGCATCGGAGCTCTGCAATTAACATTGGGCGAGAGTCTTCAGAAGCGCTCTCCAGCCCCGAATAGGTGCTGGACTCCATTTAAGTGTGGTTATTTGAGGAAACCCCAGAGGTATTCACACGTCTTTGAATGAACCCCAGCACACGCTTGCGCTTCGAGTTGCACGCCGAAACGCCCCGATTCTCATTGTCGTTGCTCCTTTGGCATCCTCCGAGACTGTGGTGAGCGTCCAATGGGTTCATGGCAGTTGCCGTGGTTATCGGAAGGTGAGAGAAGCTTCGTGGCATTTGTGGTGAGGAGGTTGGGGTAGGTGGTCGTAGGTTGTGGTGTTTGGGTAGATGATTGTGGCTGTGGCGTTTGTGGTGAAGGCATGGATGTAGGTTGTTGTGGGGATTTTTAGAAGGTGTGTGGAGTGGTTATGGTAAGCGTTGCAGTGTTGTGGTGAGCATAATATTCTTTCATAATATGGTGTTGGCTTCACTGTTAGGGTGGTGGCTTGGGATCCTCGGGTCCTGAGTTCAAGCCCTGTTGACTCCTGAATTAACACCAGGGGGTTGACTCAGCCTGTCATCCTTCCGAGGTCGGTGAAATGAGTGCCAGTGTGTCAGCCAAAAGGCTGCACACGAAGGGAAGGGGTATCGACGGATTTATTATATCTGGTATTGGTGTGGAGCAGGCATGATGGGCCGAATGGCAGCCTCCTGTGCAAAAATTTCCTTGTAATTCCTTGTCATAATAAGTGTCTGAGGTGAGGTGGCAGTTGTATTTTGGCGCACAGTTTGAACATAAAATGGCACGCGTATGCAAATGAACCTCACTGTGTCTCCTTGCATTCTCAGCATCGTTACTTTTCTGCATACGTGCTTGTGTGGTTTGTGTATGAGGTAAAGTAAAGGGATGAAATAAAAGAAAGAATGGAGGATTGAAGACCTCACTAGAAGCCCTACGCAACGCATCTTTCCCATTTACCCACTAGACATGGAAAGGGCTAACGAAACGAATGCTAATTAAATGACTCTAAGGATCGCTATATGTTGGGTGCCGTTGCCTCGGAGGAGTGCCGGTTTTACAAAACCGCAACAATATTTCCGCAGACTCGGGATTCGGGGATTACCATGAGGGGAAGCACTCGGGTTCCTCCCAAATGCCCGGTCCTGTATGCCGACCTGCAGAAAATAACTCCATATCACGTCAGGTTGCTCAGCAACCACGAACATTGATTAATTTGTCAACTCTGACACCGTTACCTGAGGAGCTGACTCGATTAATTGAGATCCATGCCCTCAATGTGCACTCGGACGACTGCCGAGCGAAATAGTGAGAGCAACTTCGAACTAGTGAGAGTGAGAGCAAATCACATGGGATAAAACTTCCCGCCCAACAACACTGCAGACTGTGCTGGACCAATGGAGGAAAGGACACTACGAGCAAATCAAACTGAACAATTGCAAGGGTTTATTTGTAAGGAGTGCGAGGAAAAGCATGTGGCACATTGAAGACAGGTTTATTCACAGGAGTATTTGTACCGCAGGGACATGCAGTATTCATGTTTTGTGGCAAAAGATGTACAATGATGCACATTAATGAAATAAAGGGCCAAAGAGCAGAGCTAACCTGAGCTGTATATTACACAGTCTTGCTTCGATTAACATGACGGGCATCATCAGAATCACTCCATGGAATGGTAGATGAGCAAGAGAGAGAATAAAAGCTGGGGTGTTTTTATTTTTTATATTTTTTTAACTCAATTTGCTCTCACCTAATCAATTAAACCAGAAATGTTTAATTGATTAGGTGAGAGCTAATTGGTTATTTTCTCCATTCATACGTAAGAGATGTGGGTGGGTCTTCGTTTTTCATTTATATGTTGACTACTTTTGACGTTTACAATGTGGTACATGCTTGGGAGCCTCTTTGCATTTCTGTCGGCGCTGTCACCGATTCGCCAACAAGCGATGAAACCGGTCCGGCAGCTGAAGGTGTGTGTAGCATTGGGATTCTCACATGTGTACTATGTGGAGGAACTCATTGGCATATCCCGCAATGAGGCTGAGTCTTTGGGCCTCTCACTCTCTCACCGCAGGCTGGTTAGTGGTCTTTCTGTCTTCTACCGTCTCCTCTCCAGCCTCGCCCCCCCTCGCTCTCTCTGCGATTTGTCCCAACCACATTTCTGCAGGGCGCTCAAGGTCCACCAACAACCCCCTTCTGGTAAAACTACCAAAATCATGAATAACTGCTCACCTTCACCCTTTCATTCCTATTTTTTCCGCCTTTGGAATAAACTTCCTCACTCTATTCATTCCCATTCTTCCCTCCAGGCCTTCAAAACAGCTGTTCACCACCATCTCTTATCCCCCATCCAAATCCTCGATCTTTTCTATTCCCGATAATCCACCAAAGCCCACCTCCTTTAAATTCCCTGCTTTCCTTCCTGAAAGTCCCTGTAATGTCCATCTTGTACACCCCGTGTTCATCGCCCCATCCCTCTCCCTTCCACAGATCTCCTAATGTCTCTGTTCCCCACTATTTTGTCCTTCCCACTCCCTCCCTCCCCTCCTGTCTCATGCCCCCCCTTGATGTGCGTTGTGTTAGCTCTCATACGAGCCTCGACAAGGTATACAAAAAAAAAAATCTTACATCAAACTCGCTCATCCAACCAATCTCACACATCAAACTCACTCATACAACCAATCTCACTCATCCAACCAATCTCACCCAT
Organism: Eptatretus atami; assembly: GCA_035128595.1. Taxonomy (NCBI): domain Eukaryota; kingdom Metazoa; phylum Chordata; class Myxini; order Myxiniformes; family Myxinidae; genus Eptatretus; species Eptatretus atami. Next base: position 94,148,216 of record CM068964.1, on the reverse strand, counting down.
CAACTTCACTCATCCAACCAATCTCACTCATCCAACCAATGTCACACATCAAACTCACTCATCCAACCAATCTCACACATCAAACTCACTCATACAACCAATCTCTCATCCAACAATCTCACCCATCAACTTCACTCATCCAACCAATCTCACCCATCAACTCACTCATCCAACCAATCTCACACATCAAACTCACTCATCCAACCAATGTCACACATCAAACTCACACTTCCAACCAATGTACACATCAAACTCACACTTCCAACCAATGTCACACATCAAACTCACACTTCCAACAATGTCACACATCAAACTCACACTTCAACCAATGTCACACATCAAACTCATCATACAACCAACCAAAGTCACCCATCAAACTCACTCATCCAAACAAACTGTCTCATCCAACACATTCTCACACATCCAAACTCACTATCCAACAATCTCACACAATCAAACTCACTCATCCAACCAATCTCACACATCAAACTCACTATCCAACCAATCTCACACATCAGCTCACTCATACAATCAACTTCTCTCATCCAACCAACCAAAGTCACCCATCAAACTCACTCATCCAAACAAACTCTCATCCAAACAAACTCAATCCTACCTAACAAAACACCTCACTAACTACTAGATTGTGTCAAAACTCACCTGGCAACCACTGACCCAACGAAGCTAGTAGTGCCGAGTAGCGCCGAATCATTCCGGAAAAAAATATATATTTCAAAAAATATAAATAAAATTGAGACTAGAATCATGGGAATCATGCATAATTTCGGTCAAATTTTGTTTTACTAGAAACGAGTTTAAAACTACTAAAGTTAGATTATATAAGCTTGTACGAAATCACGTGTGATTCCCGTAATCAAAACATACAAAATGGCCGCCTCTCAACGAAGGTTGAATTCTGTGCTAAAATCACCCAAAATTTGTCTAAAAACTGGTAAAAAAAAATATAACACACATAAAATCTATGCGATAGACGCACGATGGCTAAATGTGGTTTTCAAATATTAGCCACAGGTAAGGGGGATTCGTCCTGTGGCGACGTGGCAAGCGGCAGCGCACACCCAGGTTGATACATTTGATTGCAGATTTAATTTACTACCTTTGTGTTTGTAACTTAGAGGTTGCCTTATTTTGCTGGATGTGTGCACATCTATGTTTCTTCTTCCTTTTTGCCTTCAAGGAAGGCACTGGTTAGTGTCGACCATAATTTTGGCTCAGATGAAGCTGTCAATAGAGAATGGTCATTTATTGATGTCATGAACCTGCACACCTTGTTTTATTATTATTATTATTTTTTTGTTGTTTGTTTGTTTGAAAGTCTCAAAATGGGTGTTGCCAGAGTGGTCATGATTATTTTCTGACTTTTACATGTTCCGTCTGGTTGCAGCTTGTGGACACTGAGAAGGAGATCATCAGATTGGTTAGCACAGCGCCTACTGACTTGGTCGATCTACCTAAACGTGTGCCAACCAACACTGCTCGCTACCACCTGTTCCTGTACAAGCACACGCATGAGGGAGATTATACGGAATCGGCAGGTAAGACCTGGTTAGCACCTGGAGTAGCAATGCCATTCACTTGTGAGTAATTAAATGCCAAGTAATGAACTGATCAAAATACGGTGTTCTATGAACTCTAGTGAAGATAATTCTTGGATATATGCATATATTTTCATTTGTGTGTTTGGTGAACTTTTAAACCTTTTAATATGGTTTAATTTAAAACCGAACAAACTGTGGAACAAAGAGAGAAGCAGAGAGAAACTGGAGGGGCACTCGGTAGAGCGCATACCTCCGCCACATAATGCCTGATCCACGAGAACATATCGGGTCCAATACATTTTTGAAATATCATGCTATACAGCACTATATCGTTTTTTGGCCCTGTCTCTCAATGGTGAAGAATCATTTTCAAAATAAAAAAAAATTATCTTATCCAGATCCGGATCCAGATCTTCACCAAAATCTAATCAGTTCATCTTTGTCACACACCAAACCTGTCCACAAAATTTCATCTGGATTTGTCTGCAACTTTTTGAGATATCTTTCAAACGAACAAGCAGACAGAAAGGGGTGAAGACAACCTCCTTCACCTTCGGGGGTGGAGGTAACAAGTTGGAGGTACATTCGAAGTACACCGCCAAATAAATAAATAACATATACTGCAGCACGTGACATTGCCAGGGTGCCTTCAGAGCCTGGTGATGTGGGTGTACAATCATTGACTTAATAGTCATTAAAATAAATAATCATTGTCAAATAATTTCTTAATTGGCTAATAACATACCTAAACCACCACAGTTTCATCTGAATCTGTAACTTTTCGAAAATTAATTGATTAATCTAGAAATAAAAATAATTATTTAATCAATAAATTTAAAATACCCTTTATAGCCAAATCACTTGGTCACTGTCATGTCCAAATATCAACTTCCAAGCTCACAAGGTGCCTGAAATATTGTCCAGATGAGATGAGAAAGAAGTAATTAATTAATTGATTGATCAAAAAATAAAAATACTATTTTGCCAAAGCACTTGTTCGCTATCGTGCCCAAACTTCAGCTTCCTCACTCAAAGAATGGCTGAGATATTGCTCGGACAAACAAGCAAGTAGAGGTACAAGCCGGTAGGTGACGAGGGATTCGCTAGGATCGAAGCGCTGGATACGATGCTTTTCATTCTGACCAATCCACGACGAAGATTCATTGCCAAGACTTATTGGTTCACATACAATTGTTCCTCTGCCTGGCAAGATTTTTCCTATTGCGTATTTTGCCAACTGGCACTCCTCATAAAAAATGACGGTAAATAGACACCCTATTTTTGAAGGACTACCATTTGAAAAATAATCGGTTTGCTGGTTTGTGCTGTGGAGCCTCGCGTTGCACACGCACACACACACACACACACACACACACAACAACACACACACACACACACACACACACACACACAACAACACACACACACGGAAAACCCGATAAACTTCTCTCAATGCTCTTGTTTGACCACACCTCCTGAGCCACAATATTTTCATAAGCCCGCCCATTCAAGCCACGCCCACTTTCTACGCCACTCCCACTTTCCTACGCCACTCCCACTTTTCATCAACCACGTCCACTTTCCCTAAGCTCCGCCCACTTTCCTAAGCCCCTCATAAAAAATGACGGTAAATAGACACCGATTTTTGAAGGACTACCATTTGAAAAATAAAACCTCAATCAAAAATCGGCTCGAGTAAAATTTTCTAAATATCTCGAAGTGTTTAATTCCAAAGTCTCGTTTCTCTACATTCAAAACTGAAGACAAGTACTGAAAATACTGTACATGGTTTTTCGGCCGCTGCACAGCAACGGGTGGTTGCTAAGCAACGAAATTCAAATGCGCACATTCCAGCACATATTGCACATGTTGGCAAAGTTTCATCGAAATCGGTTTGCTGGTTCATGCTGTGGAGCCTCGCGTTGCAGACACACACACACACACACACACACACACACACACACACACACACACACACACACAAAACAAAAAACAAACAACACGGAAACCCGACAATAAGGGATATATAGCATATATAGCGAATCCAACATTCAAAGTACACCGTCCCCATGCCAAATATATAACATATCCTCCAGCACGCAGCACATGGAGATGGAGTTGGGAGGGAGCGCTGTCCAATAATTGATTGTGTAATTTAAATAAATAAAAATAATAAAATAATTAATTTCTTAATCAGTTGGCTAATAGCATACCTAAAGCACTACTGTTTCATCCGAATCTGTAACGTTTTGAAAATTAAGTAATTAATCAAAAAGTAGATGGTTGATTAATCTATAAATAAAATACCCTTTCAGCCAAATCATTTGGTCACCATGTCCAAATATCAGCTTCCGAGTTCAAAAGGTGCCTAAGATATGCCCAGATGATAAAAAAACAAATAATTAATTAATTGATTAATCAAAAAAAATTACCATTTTTGCCAAAGCACATCTTCAGTTTTGTCCCCAAATTTTAGCGCCCTCACTCAAAGGATGGCTGAGATATTGCCCGGACAAACAAGAAAGAAAGAAAGATAGAAAACGAGTAAAAACTGAGTACTCCCTTCCTTTGGCACCCGGCGATGACGTCGTGCATCACCTGGCGATGGAATTGGGAAGGAGCGGTGTACAACAAACAGTGAAAACTGTGTATGCTCTTTCAGTGCCCAGTGATGACATCGTGCAGCGCCTGTTGATGGAAAAGGGTGCGATGGTGCACAACAGAGGAGAAAAAGATGGTGTGAAAGTGTTCATGTACGAAGTGGCTCCGGTGAAATCCTCTCTCATTTTGACCTGGATTGGCATGAACATTGGTTTCACCGCTGCTTTAAAAGCACAATTAAACAAGAAAAAGAGCAATCAGAGATGGCAAACCCTTGCCAGGACTGCTTTTTGTGTACCGGTGTGTTACATAATTCATAAAAGACATCATTATAACTGCTGGCAGTGATGACCGGGTACCAAGATGTCCCACTTTGATCGGATACCTAACCCTGACCCATGACGTTTTTTTAATCATTATTCATTTTAATTCAGAATGGGATTAAAATAAATTCAATTCAGATCAAATGGAAGACCAAATAGGTATAGTCCTGCATTGGAGTAATCAGAAGGAACCCGAACAAGCAAAAAGCAAAGATGAAATCAGGAGGAACCTGGATAGGATTCACATTTCAGCTACTACTCCTCCACCCACAAACCCATTCATGCACAGCCAAGTGAACCTTATTAAAAAATAAAAAAGAACCCATATCAAATAATTCTGGCTGCCAGACCATGCGTCCGATCAAGTTGAAATGTAAAACATCTATTCCCCATCACTACTACATCATAAATGTGAAGTTTCATGTTGATTGATTAAGCGATTCCATAAAAAAACATTATTTAATAATTTTATTCGATCCCATATGGCTGCCAAACCATGTGACCTGTGACATCATATGTATGAACCTTTTGTTCCTCATGGATAGGCGGTCATACGTGTGAAGTTTCGCCTCGATCTGTTTTGCCACTTCAGAGAAGATTTTTACTTACGAAATCTTTAGATTTCGTAAGTATATTGATGACTTCCGTCCTCTGTTTGTGTGTTTGTTTGTGTGTTTGTGTGTTTGTTTGTAGGCACGATAACTCGAGAACGGAAGAAGCTACCAATGTCAAATTACACCACGTGATTCAGGAGGGTGATGGCTAGCGCTGATTATATTTTGGTCAAAATCGGTCAAAGGTCACGGTGAGGTCAAACATAATTCCGTAAATTCATGTGGAGAAATGGAGTATTTTTGCTTCGGTCGACGTTCTGAGTTCGTTTTAACTTCGATTGTAATTTTATCTTCGGTTTTTGCGATCGCTTAGGACGCTTAACACTCGGTTGTCGAAATTCTGGTAAAAATTGGATGTTTGGAGACGTTTTAAGATTGTATAAAAAATATTTCACTCGCCGCGTCACGGCTCGTCACGTGGTGCAGCGCGCTCGAGCAGAGCGTCGTTGAGTCACGTAAAGGTTTTGCGTGTGCGCGCTGACGGTGTTTTCGAAAAAAGATGGTGTTTAAAAGTCATTTTTTATCCCAATAAAGGTTATCGTCGCATGCCTCACTCGCTAAGCCGTCGATGATGTAAAGATTGTTGGTGGATGGCCGAATATTACGGTTTTGTGACTTTGATAAAAAAATATTAAATAATTGCGTGGAGAAATGGAGATTTTTGCTTCGGTCGAAGTTACGATTTTTGATGGTTTGGTACAGAATCATCGTAGAAACTTCTGGTTTGCGTCGCTACCTTCTCTAGAGACAGCTTTTATTAGACAAGGTCAGAGGTCAAGTTGACGATTTTGTAAGTACCAGTCTATGACTGCTTGTTTGTTGTTTTTTAATATGGCTGCCGAATCATGTGACCGCTGACGCCATCAAATTATTTTCTTTGGACCATTTTATCCATAGATGACCCTCAGAAATTTTCACAAGGTGATCGACACAACAGTAGTCTCATCAATCGTATCAAACAATGGTGAATGTAGTCCGAAGGCGAGTCAGTCATCCTGGAAATCCCAAATGGTGAAACCCTGAGAACTTGGCATATTGTTACTGAATGTTGAAGTGGCAAAAAATAAACACCCATGATGAGACTGAATGGTGGTCGCATGTATTATGGTTCATACAATCCGCAAATTGGAGGAAATCCAATGCGTTAACTTGAATGACGGAACGGATTTTAGTGTGTGGGTGGATTGCCAGGCAGAAGAGAAATACATGAGAGTGAGGAGGACAAATCTTTACTTGATGTGGTTGATTGAAGCCGATTGGACTGGTAATCGTGTAGAGCGGCATGGAGAGATACGATTGCAACACAGGCGAAGGCAAGTCTAATGCTTTCAAGCCGTGTGCGGCCAAACCACATTCGGTTAAATGCCGTTTCGCTGAATGCACCAACACGATTCAATCAAATGCTAGTGGTCTTCAAGTGCTGTTTGAGTTGTAACATTTGTCTTGTTGCATGTTCATCATAATTGGATTCCAATGTGTTTTGTGTACACACCTGTGTATAATTTGAGTTCCCTTACAAGGAACTTCAACGCAGGAGGAGGCCATTGCACCCGTCAAAGCCTGCACAATGGTTGCCAACATATGGATGTTTGTCTGTGCTCTATCATTTTTTTTCTTTTTATTTTTTAAAAAATGCTGAGCAGCAAGCAAGGAAGCAGCACATACCATTTTAAATGTCTTTGTTATGACTCACATGGGGTTCAAACCACCGACGACTGAGACTCAAGTGGGCTCTAACCATTACACCACCGAGTCTGCGAGCCACTTAGTATAAAAATAATAATAATATAATAGTTTTCACTCCATCTTTTGTTTAAATAATGTGGTGTTGAGTTTCTGTTCTATCGAAGTGTGTGTTTGGAACTGGCAAGACAATGTCCCTCACCTGTTTCGCAGTGTTTGTATACTCCATGCCGGGCTGCAAGTGCAGCATCAAGGAGCGAATGCTCTACTCCAGTTGTAAGGGTCCATTGATCGCGACCATGGAGCAGGACCTGGGGTTGCAGATTCAGCGAAAGGTGATTTTAATATTTAATTTTTTATTATTATTATGTATTTATTTTATTGTCATATTGTGAAGGCTTTTAAATATATATATATATTTATTTGTTTATTTATTTTGTTGTTGTTGTTGCTCTGTTAATGATATTTATTTTCCAACTTCAGAGAGCTTTCATCTGTTATTCACTGCCGACCACTTTTAATTTATTTTTTTTGTAAATATTTTTTTCCTTTCTTGGTGAAGGGAATTCTGCAGCCTATTTGATTGGTCACAGATCAACACTGCTTTTATCCAAGTCGACATCCACGGACAAAATTTTCTCACATAACCCGGAAATCAAATTTATTTACCTGCAAAACCCGTGGTTGAAACGCCCGTATTTTACGTACTTTTGTAACGACCCATGTACGGAGGTTTCCGTATGTTCGTCATCAGAAAAGCACGCCGTGATTATAGGGAATTGAGGTGCTATTAAGACATGCTGATTAGTTTATTAACCCATTCCATCCCAATGGGGTGCAATGCCAACGGATCATGACCACAATTATGTGAATTACTCCCACGGTAGTTATTATAAGGTGTTTTTGTTGAAGTGAGCCAGGTACAAAAGCTTGCAAGCGCGTTACCATGATCAGAAGTCCGCCAGGCAGGAGACCTCTGTCTGTCGGTGTTCTGTATCCGCCTTTCCTTGCCAGCAGATTCGTCTGTATTGGTTATCACGTTGGAATGACATTTACTGTGTGTTTGTGTGTATATATGTATATATATATATATTTTTTTAATTTTGTGATATTAATGGTGTAGTATTAATTTGTTTGGAATGAAAATGTAGAGAGATTAAGTTTTGAAACAGAGGTAATTATATAAAGGGGTGGGGAAGAAGAAGAAGGCTGGGTTTCCCCTGATTGGAATGGAAGGCTGTGATGTTCATTCATCCCTCATGGGTGATTTATAATAGCTGCAGAAGACTGTTTGCGTAATCACCGAGACGGGACTTACTATTTCTCCTTTGGGAGAATTGTTCTTCAATCGTCTCACAAAAAGTTGAGAACTTGCGTGCCATTGAGATCTGCAGCGGTATCATTTTGCCTTTCATGTTTTAATATATAAATATTCTTGAGCTCAGGTTGATCAGGGTTTTTCCAGTACCGGGTGTAACTGGAAGAGAGATGAGCGGGTTGTTCATTTGTGGTTGGAATAAAAGGTTGACTTGGGTTCTGAATGCCTCGGACGTCTTTTCCTTCCACACATAAAGATCCGTCTGCTTGGCATTTTGGGTGCGAACGACCACCATTTCTTGGTGTCTTATCAGACGCATTCCATTCTACAGAGATCTTCTGTGCCTGATGTACTGAAAAGGGCAACCCTTATGGTGGAGATTCGCTGGCAACGATTCTTCCCCTGATATTGGTACCTTCTCTTGCTTGGCTCGTGTGAAAAGAGCACTCTTTGCCTTTGTGGTACCTTGCATGTCTCGGGTTGCCCTACGCGCGTTGGTGCAGCTCGTCTGAAGTCAGGAGTCTATTTCTCCTTGGATCCTTTGTCAACATTCCTGCATTCAGCCTTGCCTGGTTCCAGATGGCTATTCAACCAAGTACCTCGGCAACTTATTATTCCCTTATGGCATTTGAACTTCTTTCAGACGTCTTCATGGCTCCTACTGCTGGCCAACGGCAACGAATGATGTCATTGTCAGAACGTGATTGGTTGATTTTGAGATCAAGACTGTTATCACCTACATGCTACAACACCCGTTGAATGGTTTGTTATCAGATTACACTAAGATTCTTCCCTACACACATTCCTGTTTATACAAGTGTACCCCATGCATTGTTTATCATTGTACACATGTGATTATTGATTTAATACAGTAATTTACCAGATTGCTTGGTGGTTTTCGGACTCTTGGTTGGGTTGCTTATTTGTCTCTCTCCTCTTCAGCAACTCTTTCTTGCTGGGTTTCCTCCTTTTGACCCCAATGTCCATCTTTATCGTTGGTTAAGAGGGGAGACCCCTAACAGTCGGTAAATAAGGAAATGGCGTCCATTTTTGGATTATTCCATCGCCGTCCCCTCCGATATGAACTTCATGGAAAATACCGAAGGGCCATCTTTACGTTGCATGAAGTAGACTTGATTCTGCTGCACACAAATACCTGATGTGTGTTGGTCGCGATGAAGTTTGTGACCACATCGACACGAGGCCAATAAATCTTAACGAGTAACTTTCATACAGGAGGAGGACATTTGGCCCATCATGCCTGTGCTGCACTTTCGACTCTGTTTCACTTGGGGGTGGAGGGGATGAGAAAAGTGTGACAGGCTCAGTGGGGATGAGAAAAGTGTGGACTAGTGTTTTTAATGCAAATAAAATCAATGTTTTAAAACTCATTTGTTAAGATTATGACTTCTGCAATTTTCCTTTGTTAATTTTGGTTAGAATTGTTAATTCCCTTCCCCCCCCCCCCCCCCACCCCTATCTCTTTTTGGAGAACATTACCAATTTTAACCTCCCCTGTGGATTTGCAATTAAAGCCGAGCCAAAACGGTTTCTCGCGTGCTAAATCTGCAATGGCCGGTCACCACACTAAACGTGTACTTACAGAATAAGCTTATTATAAGAATAAGGCACAGGATGACAAAAACTCAGGATCCTGAGACAAAAGATAGATGGATATGAAAACTGGCAGACAAATAAACGAAGTACACTCGCGATCGGATACAACGAAAACCCACTTGATACAGAAATGTAATCTAATCAAAATTGCCGTGAGTGCACAACACAGACGAGGTATTTTGGGCAGATATTCTGGCATTAACATTATGCGCAGAAAACAAAAGGGGGGTAGCTGGGTAGTGAATGCGCTGCTTTGCATTGAAAAAAATTCTGATTCTGGGAAATTGTGATTTTTGGAAAACCCCTCCATGACATGATGCGTGACACACCTTAAAACACTTGTATTAAAAGTCATGGAAGGGTATGTGGTATTCAGTGTCCATTTCTTTTATGATCAAATGCTGTACTCGCTGAAAATGATCTTCCCAACAATGGATTTTTATTCATTTATTCATACACAGCCTGTGGCTGCTTGGCTGCATTTTTGTTTTTTGGGGGGTGTGGGGGGGCACAGCTGTGCTACTGATGCCAATGCCCGTTACCAGCCCGCTGGTACTCATTTTGCCGACTTCAGAAGGATGATGGGCTGAGTCAACCCACCTGGTATTCATCGGCAAGACAGGGGCTTGAACTCAAGATCCTAAGCCAGCCACCTTAACCATTAAGCCAACACCAGGCTCCAGCAATGGATGGTCAGGTGAAATCGAAAAGATAATAATAATAATAATAATAAAAAAATTGGATATGATCACCCCACAAAATTTGTATTTTAATGTCAATTTTTCAAAATTTTCTGGGGGAGCAATACCCCCAGACCCTCCTAGTAAAATCTTTTCCAAGGCTTGCGTGAAGGTGAGTTTGATCATGATGTCATGCCATGTCCCCATAATTAACATTTATATTTGTGGCAAAAAATAACATCCCTGTAATTAAAGTTCTGTTGTTTAGCTTCCCTAATGTTTCTATTCGATTGTTAGGCCTCCGCCGATGAAGTCCGTGACTCCCTTTTAAATTCATTTTCTCTGCTTGTCTGATTGACATGATATTTCCACCATAGGTGCGACTACTCATGTAGAATGTGATAATTATGATGTCATAGGTCAAGTGTCGTGGCAGCCATGTTGGAAAAAAGGAAAAACTTGGGCCATCTGTATCTCTGGAACCACTCTGGAAAAAAAAATTGAAACTCTGCACATGTCAAGTGCTCCCTATGGGGAATGTGTTGTTCACCATGTCATCAGAGAAGTGGTTGTCCATCCAACATTCAACACGTAGAATGCTTTATCCGATCGATATGAAACTTTTTTTTTGAGGATCATCTCGGGATAAATTGGTCGACAGAAAAAAAGTTATGACGGCCTTTCCATGAGGAACAAAAAGTTCCCTCCCTTTGACGTCGGTCACATGGTTTGGCAGCCATATTGGATTTACCCTAAAACCTTCAAAAACTTTCTTCTCCAGAATTGCTTGACAGAACGAGGGGAAACTTCACACACGTGTTCTCCAAGTCTTAGGGATACCAGGTTGTTCATGAATAATTTATGGGTCACATGGTTTGGCAACCATCTTGGACTGAAGGAAAATGTTGAAGTTCTTTCTCTTGAACCGCTTCATCAATCGATGTGAAACTTCACAAATATCGTCTTGACCGATAAACACGAAATTTCACAAACCTGGTCCCCTACCCAATTGGAGGCAGAATGTAAATGTATAATGTCATAGGTCACGTGGTTCGGCAGCCATATTGGATTGAAAATGAAAACCTTCAAAAATCATCTTCTCCACAACGGCTTACAAGATCGATGTGAAATTCCACATACGTAATCGCATAGCCTTGGGGAATTTGGGTCTTAAATGGATAGTTAGGTTCACGTGGTTTGGCAAGCTAATGAACTTCACATGGTTTCTTTGGA
>CM068964.1:94124972-94136477 GCA_035128595.1 Eptatretus atami | reverse complement strand
CCGTGCTAACTTATGAACCAGTGATGGGATTTTGACCGAACTTGGTATAAGCATACAGTGTGATGCAAAGATGAACTGATTAGATGGTGGCACGAAGAGGTCAAAGGTCAGAGTCCATGAAAGGTCTTCGTTACTCCGATAACTTGATAACGGCTGAATGAATCTAAGTCGAACTTGGCACAAGTACGTAGCATGACGTATACATAAACTGATTAGATTATGGGGTCAAGAAGTCAAAGGTCATGTCAGGTAAAAATGTGATTTGAGAACAGCTCAAAGGATTTAAATAAAACCTGGTACAAGTACAGTATGTATCATGATGTAATAATGTGGACATAGGCATAACTGTCGATGTTATGATGTCGAAGAGTGCCGTTCTAATTCTTTCAGGTCTCTTATTTACATAATTTGTGACATTAAAATCCCATTTCATAGAATTATCATTTGGCATATACATTGGAAATTATAGATTAATCAACTTGGGTGGTGGGGGGGGGCAGGGTGGTTGTGGATCTGTACCAGATATACTATACAATTATCATGGTATTGTCCAATATGCTGATGGAATAAGTGGCATGAAAGCATCCAGAGTTCTTTTTAAGGTTGGTTGCATGTGCATGGTCAATTTGGCAACTTTATTTTCTAATTTTCTTCTTCTCCTTTCTGTAATGGCCGCAGTTATTCCCCCTTCTTGTGGGATTGTCCGGGGGAAGTTTTCGCGCCCCAAGTCTTACATGAACCACTGGCCAGGCCTGATGTTCGATGAAGTAGTTAGGGCAGGAATTTGGAATCTGTTCATGATGCCGGCGATAGCTTGAATATTCTTTGCGAAGACACCGTGCAATCTTTAACATCCACCAACTCTGCCGTCAGATGGGACACCCAGGTTAACGTCCATCCGAGGGATGACGCACACGTTGATGAATCCCCTACCTGTGAAACACCAGGATACGGTTTGTAGCTGGCTGAGATTTGAACCCAGGCTAGACAGCTTTAGAGGTGAGTGTCGTACATCTCGGCCATCCTACAAGCTCCCTTTTTAGGTCATCTCTTCGAGCATGACCTAATAATATGGGTGTCGATGTCCTTCATCCGTCCATCCGTCCGTCCGTTCACAATGAAGTTGAAGCGGGAATCTGGTCATTAGTGATCCTGATAGAGGTCGATGAGACTTACACGATGGTATGACTTTCAAGGTCACCGAAGTCAAGGTCAAGGTCACGAGGCTTTTAAGTTGCGAAAATGACATTTTCAAATTCTATCTCCTCCGCCATTTCTCAAGCGATCTTGAATTTGATTGTAGCATATGAATCTATGGGACAATATCTAAATTTGGTCGCCGGATTTCGATATTCGCTTTCGTGTCACGTGACTTCAAAGTTGGCAAAAAATGCGAAAATGACGATTTTCAAAATCTATCTCCTCCTACATTTCTCAACGATCTTGAATTTGATTGTGGCATATGAATTATGGGACAATATCTAAATTTGGTCGGACGGATTTTCGAATTTCGCTTTCGTTTCGCCTCACGTGACTTCAAAGTTTGCAAAAACTGCCGTACCTTCAGGAGGCTATATATTCTCTACTGGGCATGGTAAAAGTTAGTGAATGGTGTCATTGCATAGCAGCTGACCTTGTCTTCATTTCCATTCGAAAGAATACCGATTCTTCGAATACGTACACGTCACGTGACTTTGAAAATTTGCGAAAACTGCTTCATGTAGTTGCAAAATGACGATTTTCAAAATCTATCTCCTCCTACATTCTAATTATCTGAATTTGATTGGGGCATATGAATCTTATGGACAAATCTAGATTTGTTGGGGCGGATTTTCGATATTCGCCTTCGTTTTCGCGTCACGTGACTTCAAATTTGGCCAAAAATCCCTCCTGACCCGAAAACACTACACCCTAGTAACAGGAACTCATGCTGTTTCTCGCAGAGATGACCGTCATCCCACACGGGTGTATTTGTAATTTCCAATTTTACATCCTGTTGATTGCGTGTGTATCCATAATAATATAAATTTTCCCTCGTTCATTCCCACTTTGTCCCTTTTGTGGGTAGTGTTTGTTTCCAATTTTGAGAGTGCTTTTAAGACTCATTCACAAAGCATGAACCAGTATCCCCTTGAGAAGCCAGGCAAAGACAGAAAGGAATATGTATCTTTTTTTTAAAGAAACGGTCATATTCACAAGCCTGCAGTTTCTGTGATCCAATATAAACTTCAAGCTGTGCCACTTTTGCTCAGCTTTGATAACCGTATTCTGTAAAGACAGGTCTGGATTGTGATTTAACAACCTGCTCAGTCTAAAAGCAACCCTGTCGTTTTGCATCTCAACTACAGATTAGCTTTGAGCCATACTACCATGGGCAGCTTGTAAAGCCTAATACAAATACCGCAAAACATGGCTAAAGACGATACAACTGCATTCTTCAGTCAACCGACCTTGCGGGCATCTAAACTGCCCGGTCAGTACATCTCTGAGACTACCGTGTAGCCGGAATGTAGGCCCAGGCCTTCCTCCAAACTGCACGGTCACTCATTTGTTTGCCGAGTTGCAAACAGCTGTGTTCACAAAGTGAGAGTTCATCTCTTTCATGAGCCTTAATGCCTGCATTGAATGAAAGCTACCATCATGCTGATAGATTGCCATTGAGCTTGCCAAGTCGTTAATTTTTTTTTGAATTCTTAATTTATTTATTTATTTGGTTTTTAATTGATTTGAGCTATGAACCATTTTAAATGCAGTGCAACTTTCGTATCTTCCACGCAGTCGAAATAGAATGTGGCGAAGAGCTCACGGCGGAGTTCCTTTATGATGAGGTCCACCCCAAGCAGTGCATACAAAAGCAGGCATTTCCCAAGCCACAGGGACCAGCTGGAAAAGAGGTTGCAAAGCGCATCATCCGTGGGCCAGGCGATGAAGGATTGAGGGGCTTTTTTGCCGATTGGTGAATTGGATGGATGGATGGATGGGGAAGGAGGAGGAAGGTAACGTGGGAGTGGATTGAGTAGTCAGGCAAGTTAACACGTTGGCTTCACATTATGCAGGTTCACCGTGACCCCCACTCTGATGTATTGATGTGCTACATGAGACCACTGCGAGTTTATGTTGTTCTTCGTTGCTTTAATGAGCTTCGCACGACACCGTGCTGTAACCAATGTATAACTCGTGATGGCTTGCGATCACACCGAACGTGTTACAAATCACGATGCGCCAAAACTAACTGCCCGGATGCATCCACGCTGATTTGGCAGATTTAGCATCACGATGGCTTTGGATCAAACTGCTTTCAGGAATTGCATTCGAATAATAATTGCCAGTGTGACATTTGTCTGATATGCAAGTAACTTGATTACTTGGAAAAAAATTTTGTGTAACTGTCCAAAAGCTCATTTGTCGATTCTGAACCCCGGAATGCTTTACAATGTGAATACTTCGAAAGCCGTTAAATGGTATTGAAAATATACGGTTGCTTTTTCTCAAAAAAAAAATTTAAGTTCTCGGGGAGCTGGAAGAGTCTGGGCTTTTTATTTTTTTATTCTCTCTCTTCTTTATTACAAATCAGATTATGTGTATTGTTATCTTGTAATGAGACCATGACAAATGTGGCACGATCCACTAATATTCAGTGGTGTATTTGCCTTTTAAAAAAGTTCCTCTCTTTTCGTTAGACATTTAAAAGTTGATGCAAAACGTTTCTGGGAATGTTAACGTTTCCTTTCTTTGCACTGCTCATGAGAATTGCTTGATAATCGGTTTTCTATAACTGGATTTGTGTATATCTCCGACCTTACAGGCATCGATATTTGTTGGGTCTCCTCCCCACTCTTCCCCCCCCCCACCCTCCTCCTCTTCCCCCATGAATGATTTAATTTCTTGCATCATTTTCTGCCTCTTAAGTATTATTTTTAACATCTTGGCCTTGTCGAGGATCGTGTATGCAAACAATATCGGAGATATCGTTTACTTTAACAACGAGGATGTTTGCTTTCACCCTTGGGGAACACCAAATTAGCAGGTCCAAACTTGTTTTTTTTTTTTTTTTTTCCCCCCACCTTTACCTCATTTACTGGTTTGCTCAAATTAACATTTCAGGCCACATGACTTTTGAAAGGATGAAGTTAGAGAGGAGACATTCATTTATGGTTTATATGGGTCTTGATATATATAGCTAGACTTTAAAGAAAATAAACTTACTTGAGCATTCTTCCTGCAGACAAGATTTCAGACTTTAATAAATTAAAACCAAAAGCATACATTCTTTCTAAACACGTTTTGCTTCGTTCCCGATGGCAAACTTGTCCGAGCTTGAATCCCTTTCATCGCTATTCAATGGTTAGTCATTGCTCCGGTCCTTGCTTTTTCCTTGTTCCCTCCTCCATGTGAGCGCAACGTGCAACAATGCATCTCTTCTCGTTAAGTTGTACAATCTGGCTTGTGCTCGTTGAGACTCGTCGGTCAAAAACATTGCATCATTTAAACATCTCTTCGCAGGTGACTTTCAGTACCTGCCTGCGCTGCAGGAACCTCATCTCGCTCGCAGCGTTTCTGTGGCGTCAATAACGGAACGAGATGGTTTGGTTAATAATTTGAGCTTCGTTTCCCAGTCGCTCACCACAGGACTCTCAAAGTTCAGTTGCTGTACTCTGCATCGTTGTAGACTCGCACATCGATTTGGAAACTCTGCACAGCATCCTCATCGCTCCTCGATTTGAAACTCCTCATAGGCTTGACGTGACTTGTATGAGAACATACGACTCGGCAGATTCCACATCTGTTGGCTTCATTCTCTTTGGAACCTCCTGACCTGTGCTGGGATTCACGATTGTTTCTCCGTCCCTCGGTGTTAATCAGATGATCTTGTTGCTTTAAAAAAAAAATTTGGACCTTGATTCCTGTACGTTGTAGGTTGCACGTTGGTATGTAAAGCGCACAATGATGTTAAATGTCACGTAATGGCTTCACACGTACTGTACTTGCTCAACTCAGAAGTCGTGCACTTGCTGCATTTTATTGTGGGTTTAAGATAGCCCGTTCATAGCTGTTGCTCCATCTTACTTTCTGGGAAATGGATACTTCAACCCGAGTTATTGGTTTTTCTTTTTGCTAAAGCTTTGTTAATTTATTATTAATATTTTTTATACAACATTACTAGATTTATTCTGACGATGGACATTTAAAGTGAACCCGAGGCTGTTTAAAAAAAAAAAAAATTGGGGGGGGGGGCGGGTTTGCTTGGGGCTAATCTTGAACAATAAAACTGCATGATCGTCATTGTTAAGGAAATGCAATTCATGCACTTGCAATAATAAAGTCTTCATGGTGAGTTTGCTTTGAATGTACATTACATTGTTGCTTGCAGTGGTTCCGAAAACTTGCTGTGAACCATTCGTGACCTTGTGGCTGTCGCAAAGCTGTATCCACCTTTCTTCAATGTGCTTGTTGATGTCTGTGGCCTGAAGAGTTTGTCCTTGCGTATGGCAGCTGGCTACCAGGAAGCATTTGTTTGGGGCACGCCTATGCCGCTGATGCTGTGCCCCTATACCAGTACAATGGTATTCATTTTGCCGACCGTGGAAGGATGACAGGCTGAGTCAACCATACCTGGTGTTAATTCAGTGCCAATGGGCTTGAACTTAGGACCCTAAATCCCAAGCCAGCCACCCTAACCACGAAGCCAACACCAGGTTGATCAGTTTCTTTGAAACTGCTTAAATTTAGCCATAATCTAAAAGTTTAATGTTGAGATGTTGAGCTTTGAACTGGTGTTTGCATTGGCAAGGCAAGATAGCCGAGAGGTATGTGTGCTCCTGTCTGAGCTGTCAATCCTGGGTTTGAATCTCTGCCCAGCTATAAACTGTCATCCTGGTGTCTCACAGCAGGCCGTGCATCATTGAATGGAGTTCCTCGGATGGATGTTAATATGGGTGTGTACTGTCTGCCATTATTATGTTGGACGTAAAAGATCCCATGGTGTCCTTCACAAAAAGTTGACGAACTATTGCGGCATCCTAACAAATGACACGTTCTTGCATCAGTGTACAGCCATGCCCCCTGTAAGAACTGATGCTAACCACAGCTCTGGGCTGCAAATGAACGATGTGTTTTTCACACGAAACTTGCAAGCTGTGTTATGTCTTGCAGTGCACCTGCAATGTAGCAAGCTGGTCCCTGGGTGCTGCCAGGTTACTTTACTCTCTTCAGTCTGTTGCATGCTGTGGAAGGAGTTTCTGATACAAAATGAATGGCTACTGTGAAGTGCCAAAAGGCACTTGACTGGCTGTTCTCGTTCATATCTCCATCGTGCTGAGTGCACCAGTCATCTCCCACATGAGAATTGAAATCGTTCAACATATTCAATGGGTCTTGATCATGTATCTTTGTGATGATCCAATCAAATATATGGAAGGCATCCTTATCCTCTGAATGCTGATAGTGGTGTGTGTGCTGAAATTAATGGACATTGACCACAGGAATGATGGTCTACATGAAATAGTTGTAGGGGCTTTCACATAGGATACAAGACTGTGTGATAATAAAACAAACTTGATACTCTCTGTCACTTCACCCTTCCACTCTGGTATAAGGTAAAATGTTTTTTGTTGTTCCTTAAAATGTGCACTACCAATAATTGGCTTTTTGTGATGGAACGATGTGAATATGTAGTCTCTCCAAGTTGTCAATGGATGTTTTAATTCAGAGGAGCTTGTTTGGGACAGACAATTCTTGATGACATTGTACATTAACAACACCAAAATGTAGTTTTAATCTGCAGACAAAAGCTTGATAGGGGTGCTGGCTTGTTGGTCAACTTTTTTTCTTTGGCCTTCCTTGAAAGGAACGTGCAGGTTGCTGTGATTGCTTGCTTGACAAACTGTGAGACTGCACCACCGTTTTTGTGAAGCAACTGAATAAAGGCCTATCTCTCTGTGCCTCTCTCTCTGTCTTCTCTGTTGCCTCTCTCTCTCTCTTGTGCCCTCTCTCTCTCTCTCTGTGCCTCTTCTCTCTCTGTGCCTCTCTTTCTGTCATATTTGGAAAGACAGAGGGAGTCGCAGGCCAGGAATACTGTGCGGTCTCTAGCACACCAACCTAGGATCATCAAGTTCAGATCCCAGCCACTTTGGCAGGGAATGTGCTGCTGGGTCTTGTCATGACACTTTAGAGGAGAGGGTTGGCTCTGGCCTGCAGTACGAGCGACGGTCACATCAAGTTCTCACCCAAGACACCCGCTTTTATTGCCTCGCCCCATATGTTACTCACTCAACATTGGACCAATGTCCCATCCAGGTGGGCAAACCCTTCCCAATCCTGAGTTTCTGAAGTTGGCATGGTGGTCATGGCTTTTCCTACCTCGCTGGCCCTCAAAGCCTAAGAAATGCTTCAAAAGAACGGACAGATTTACAAAGGG
The DNA here is from genome assembly GCA_035128595.1 of Eptatretus atami. Classification (NCBI taxonomy): domain Eukaryota; kingdom Metazoa; phylum Chordata; class Myxini; order Myxiniformes; family Myxinidae; genus Eptatretus; species Eptatretus atami. The sequence goes on along the minus strand of CM068964.1, from coordinate 94,129,060 downwards.
TAGAACAATAAACAAAGGTTTGCAGGGATGGTGATTTTTTCAATGTATACATAAGGAGGTGGACTTCGTCTATCTATTCCATATAACGACTTGTATCTAATAGTATGACTACATCACCTCGCACGTACTTTAACATATTTATTAAGGAACTACAACTGAACTATACTAAGTAACGTTAACCCTGAGGAGTCATTTCCATATACCATCACAGGTAAGAGTTTTCCAATACTCTTACGATTTTTAGTAAAACCAATTGATAATCATAGCCTGGTGTTGGCTTGAATGGTTAAGGTGGCTGGTCCTGAGTTTGAGCCCCTGTCATGTCATTAAATAACAGGTGCGTTGATTCAGCCTGTCATCCTTCTGAGGTCGGCAAATTGAGTACCAGCTTACTGAAATAATGAGCCTTTGAGTATCCTATGTCAGAGTGGTGACCCCTCCAGGATTGTGCTCTCTAGACAATGAAAACTGCCTCAGCGCCTAATGCGTCTGGATATATGAAAGGATGCTTCTTCTTCTTACTACTGACCATCATAGGGTAAGAGTCCTCCAATGTACTTGTATACCTACAGCATGCAGGTGCCTTCACTCACTACAACACATGTATCCCAGTTGGGTTTATGTCCTACTTTGAGTTTGTTGTCTTACAGAAATGGTTAAGCTTTGCCCCAAGCGTGTGGATTAGACTCAAAGGTAAGGTGAGGTGAAAGATCGGGGTAGATGGACTTGTGCACTTGGCTTCCTTTTCTTCAATAAATTGGCCAGGAGCCACCACCAAATCTGGTGTGAGACCGCTAAACCATTCTGACCTCCACTCGAATGTATGACCCGTTACTTCGCTCATGGGAATACAATCTGCGTAATTGCTAAAAAAAAAAAAAACGGTTGTCATGGTAAAAGTTATATATATGTATATGTATATATATATATATATGTATGTATATATATATATTATTTGGTGGTGTTTAGCTATACACTCGGGGAGTGAGGAGGGGAGTGTGAATGGCGTCATCACAGCATTTGTAGATGCTGAATTCTGAATCAGATACAACACGAGGAAGATCAAAATTAAAAATAATTATCCCCCCTGCTCGCCTCTCCTTCTTTTGATCTAACTGTGGGTATTACTCTGCATAGGCCATGCCAGGAAACAAACTCTCCTCAATGCATGTATGATTGTAAGTGCAGCATGCTATATGCTTTGGTGTATGTGTGATCGCTGTGCTGTGTAGGGGGTACCATTATTGCTTGACTTATGGAATACGGTTGACAGACGCACGCACAGAGGCCGAGACCATGCTCCTTTTATACACTACATGGCCAAAAGTATGTGTACACCTGCTCATCCAACATCTTATTCCAAAATCATGGCAATTAACACAGAGTTGGTCCCCCTTTACTGCTATAAACAGCCTCCACTCTTCTGTGAATGCTTTCCACTCGATGTTGGAAAATTGCTCGGGGATTTGCTTCATTCAACCACAGAGCATTAGTGAGGACATGCACTGATGTTGGGCGATTAGGTCTGGCTTGCAGTCGGCGTTCCAATTCATCCCAAAGGTGTTCAATGGGGTTAAGGTCAGGGATCTGTGCAGGCCAATCAAGTTCTTCCACACCGATCTCGACAAACCATTCTGTATGGACCTCGCTTTGTGCATGGGGCATTGTCATGCTGAAAAGGAAAGGGCCTCCCCAAACTGTTGCCACAAGTTGGAAGCACAAAATCGTCTGGAATGTCATTGTATGCTGTGGCATTAAGATTTCACTTCACTGGAACGAAGGGGCCGAGCCCGAATCATGATAAACAGCCCAAGACCATTATTCCTCGTCCACCAAACTTTACAGTTGGCACGATGCATTCGCATAGGTAGCGTTCTCCCTGGCATCCACCAAACCCAGATTCGTCTGTCGGAATGCCAGATGGTGAGCGTGATTCATCACTCCAGAGAACACGTTTGCACTGCTCCAGAGTCCAATGGCGGTGAGCTTTACACCACTTGAGCCGACGCTTGGCATTGCGCGTGTGTCTTAGCTTTGTGCGGCTGCTCGGCCATGGAATCCCATTTCATGAAGCTCTCGATCAACGTGTTGTACCGACCTTGTTTCCAGAGTCAGTTTGAACTCGGTAGTGAGTGATGCAACCGACAAGACGATTTTTCCGTGCTACAAGCTTCAGCACTCGTGGTCCCGTTCTGTAAGCTTGTGTGGCTTACCTCTTCGCGGCTGAGCTGTTGCTCCTAGACGTTCCACTTCACAATAACAGCGCTTACAGTTGACCGGGGCACCTCTAGCAGGGCAGAAATTTGACGAATTGACTTGTTGGAAAGGTGGCATCCTATGACGATGCCATGTTGAAAGTCACTGAGCTCTTCAGTACGGCCATTCTACGGCCAATGAATGTTTGTGTATGGAAACACATGGCTGTGTGCTTGATTTATACACCTGTAAGCAATGGATGTCGCTGAAATAGCTGAATCCATCCACTCATTAGGAGGGTGTCCACATACTTTTGGCCATGTGGTGTATATCAGATAATGTCAGATTTTATAAAACCATTTCTTTGTCCAGAAACTCTGGTATTTGTGCAAGATTTCATGAAGATTTATCATGTCGTTTTGCTTCTTGAAGCAAGCACTTTACACTTTGATTTTCATACTATCGATTTGCACTTGTCAATCCTTTTCAGAAATACGAGAGTGCTCAGTTTGTCGGAAACGAGTTAAACTCCCAAGAAGAGCCGTGGAACAAACCCAGTTTTGTCCTTTGGGATTTCTGTGCATGCGCACACATAGTATCGATAGTCATGTTGTTGAAGACTTCTTTATTGCATTGCATGCACTGCAGTCCTTGAGTAACTTGTCACCATTAATGACTTGGATACTTTGAACATCTGTACAAAGTTTAGCAGTTACAAAAGCATTTGGTGCCAAATTTATCAAATCAATATACAACAGCATTTCATATATATATATATACATACACACACACACACACATTTGAAAGACATTTCATTGTATAATTCCATGTGTCAATGCAACAATGAAGTGTGGGAATGGCAGCATTATGGAGCAAAAATCAGCAATTAATGAAAAATAAAACAGATCAGGAACGAGTCGGGCTTGTGTCCGAGTCACGTCGATAACATTGTGAAATGATTTAAGCCTTGTTCAACCCAATGAATGTGGCAGCAATCTGACAGTGAAGGCAGTAAATGGAAACAAGTAGCAAAAAGCCTGTTTATTATTTATTTATTACAAAGGGTTTCAAAGTAATCCAGTAACCGCTTGACCTCCTGATTGTTTGGTAGGGAATGAACAGCCGCATGGCTTGATCCAGTTCTTCAGTGCGTGCTATCAGCGTGTACATTGCCTGTCCAAATCAAAAGGATGAGACAAAGAAAGAAAGAAAGAAAACCTGAAAGTAACGAAAACCTTTTGTATGGAAATGTATTAATATGCCACCAATATTAATGGATAATTGATAAGACAGTGTTAATATACATGAAATGCAATTTGGTTTCATGCCAGGAGGGGTATGATGGAGGCAATTTTGATAGTTAGGCAATTACAGGAAAAATATCGAGGGAAGAATAAACAAATGTCTTTTATATTTGTGGATTTGAGAGCGGTTCGATAGGGTGCCTCAGGAAGTGGTGCAATGTTCCATGAGAATAGTGTGGAGGATTGGGTAGTCAGGGTAGTCACGGTGATGTATGATGGCCCAAAACTTGTACGAGGGTAAACGAGATGCACAGTGAGTATTTTGAAGTGAGAGTGGGTGTTCATCAGGGGTCAGTCTTGAGTCCAATCCTTCATCATTGTTCTTGAGCTATATCACAGGATTTAGAAGCGGCACCGTGGAACTCCTATATGCTGATGACCAAGTGCTGATAGCTAACAAGGTGGAAGAGGTATGGATTAAATATACAAGTATGGAAGCCCAGAGGACTGAAAGTGAAAACAGGGAAAACAAAAGTACTGATTAGTGGTATGGGAAAGGAAGTGTGAAAAGAGGAAGTGGCCTTGCTGTCTGTAGAAAAGTGTCGGTAGCAATTCCATATTGTGTAGATCTGATCCTCCTCTCCTTTT
>CM068964.1:94097860-94119175 GCA_035128595.1 Eptatretus atami | reverse complement strand
ATTCCCACTTTGTCCCTTTTGTGGGTAGTGTTTTGTTTCCAATTTTGAGAGTGCTTTTAAGACTCATTCACAAAGCATGAACCAGTATCCCCTTGAGACCAGGCAAGACAGAAAGGAATATTGTATCTTTTTTTTAAAGAACGGTCATATTCACAAGCCTGCAGTTTCTGTGATCCAATATAAACTTCAAGCTGTGCCACTTTTCCTCAGCTTTGATAACAGTATTCTGTAAAGACAGGTCTGGATTGTGATTTAACAACCTGCTCAGTCTAAAAGCAACCCTGTCGTTTTGCATCTCAACTACAGATTAGCTTTGAGCCATACTACCATGGGCAGCTTGTAAAGCCTAATACAAATACCGCAAAACATGGCTAAAGACGATACAACTGGCATTCTTCAGTCAACCGACCTTGCTGGGGCATCTAAACTGCCCGGTCAGTACATCTCTGAGACTACCGTGTAGCCGGAATGTAGGCCCAGGCCTTCCTCCAAACTGGCACGGTCACTCATTTGTTTGCCGAGTTGCAAACAGCTGTGTTCACAAAGTGAGAGGTTTCATCTCTTTCATGAGCCTTAATGCCTGCATTGAATGAAAGCTACCATCATGGCTGATAGATTGCCATTGAGCTTGCCAAGTCGTTAATTTTTTTTTGAATTCTTAATTTTATTTATTTATTTGGTTTTTAATTGATTTGAGCTATGAACCATTTTAAATGCAGTGCAACTTTCGTATCTTCCACGCAGGTCGAAATAGAATGTGGCGAAGAGCTCACGGCGGAGTTCCTTTATGATGAGGTCCACCCCAAGCAGTGCATACAAAAGCAGGCATTTCCCAAGCCACAGGGACCAGCTGGGAAAAGAGGTTGCAAGCGCATCATCCGTGGGCCAGGCGATGAGGATTGAGGGGCTTTTTGGCCGATTGGTGAATTGGATGGATGGATGGATGGGGAAGGAGGAGGAAGGTAACGTGGGAGTGGATTTGAGTAGTCAGGCAGTTAACACGTTGGCTTCACATTATGCAGGTTCACCGTGACCCCCACTCTGATGTATTGATGTGCTACATGAGACCACTGCGAGTTTATGTTGTTCTTCGTTGCTTTAATGAGCTTCGCACGACACCGTGCTGTAACCAATGTATAACTCGTGATGGCTTGCGATCACACCGAACGTGTTTACAAATCGACGATGCGCCAAAACTAACTGCCCGGATGCATCCACGCTGATTTGGCAGATTTAGCATCACGATGGCTTTGGATCAAACTGCTTTCAGGAATTGCATTCGGAATAATAATTGCCAGTGTGACATTTGTCTGATATGCAAGATAACTTGATTACTTGGAAAAAAATTTTTTGTGTAACTGTCCAAAAGCTCATTTGTCGATTCTGAACCCCGGAATGCTTTACAATGTGAATACTTCGAAAGCCGTTAAATGGTATTGAAAATATACGGTTGCTTTTCTCAAAAAAAATTTAAGTTCTCGGGGAGCTGGAAGAGTCTGGGCTTTTTATTTTTTTATTCTCTCTCTTCTTTATTACAAATCAGATTATGTGTATTGGTTATCTTGTAATGAGACCATGACAAATGTGGCACGATCCACTAATATTCAGTGGTGTATTTGCCTTTTAAAAAAAGTTCCTCTTCTTTTCGTTAGACATTTAAAAGTCGATGCAAAACGTTTCTGGGAATGTTAACGTTTCCTTTCTTTGCACTGCTCATGAGAATTGCTTGATAATCGGTTTTCTATAACTGGCTTTGTGTATATCTCCGACCTTACAGGCATCGATATTTGTTGGGTTCCCTCCCCACTCTCCCCCCCCCACCCTCCTCCTCTTCCCCCATGAATGATTTAATTTCTTGCATCATTTTCTGCCTCTTAAGTATTATTTTTAACATCTTGGCCTTGTCGAGGATCGTGTATGCAAAACAATATCGGAGATATCGTTGTACTTTAACAACGAGGATGTTTGCGGTTTCACCCTTGGGGAACACCAAATTAGCAGGTCCAAACTTGTTATTTTTATTTTATTTTTTTCCCCCCCACCTTTACCTCATTTTACTGTGTTGCTCAAATTAACATTTCAGGCCACATGACTTTTGAAAGGATGAAGTTAGAGAGGAGACATTCATTTTATGGTTTATGTGGGTCTTGATATATATAGCTAGACTTTAAAGAAAATAAACTTACTTGAGCATTCTTCCTGCAGACAAGATTTCATGACTTTAATAAATAAAAACCAAAAGCATACATTCTTTCTTAAACACGTTTTGCTTCGTTCCCGATGGCAAACTTGTCCGAGCTTGAATCCCTTTCATCGCTATTCAATGGTTAGTCATTGCTCCGGTCCGTTGCTTTTTCCTTGTCTCCCTCCTCCATGTGAGCGCAACGTGCAACAATGCATCTCTTCTCGTTAAGTTGTACAATCTGGCTTGTGCTCGTTGAGACTCGTCGGTCAGAAACATTGCATCATTTAAACATCTCTTCGCAGGTGACTTTCAGTACCTGCCTGCGCTGCAGGAACCTCATTCTCGCTCGCAGCGTTTTCTGTGGCGTCAATAACGGAACGAGATGGTTTGGTTAATAATTTGAGCTTCGTTTCCCAGTCGCTCACCACAGGGACTCTCAAAGTTCAGTTGCTGTACTCTGCATCGTTGTAGACTCGCACATCGATTTGGAAACTCTGCACAGGCATCCTCATCGGCTCCTCGATTTGGAAACTCCTCATAGGCTTGACGTGACTTGTATGAGAACATACGACTCGGCAGATTCCACATCTGTTGGCTTCATTCTCTTTGGAACCTCCTGACCTGTGCTGGGATTCACGATTGTTCTCCGTCCCTCGGTGTTAATCAGAATGATCTTGTTGCTTTTTAAAAAAAATTTGGACCTTGATTCCTGTACGTTGTAGGTTGCACGTTGGTATGTAAAGCGCACAATGATGTATAAATGTCACGTAATGGCTTCACACGTACTGTACTTGCTCAACTCAGAAGTCGTGCACTTGCTGCATTTTATTGTGGGTTTAAGTAGCCCGTTCATAGCTGTTGCTCCATCTTACTTTCTGGGAAATGGATACTTCAACCCGAGTTATTGGTTTTTCTTTTTTGCTAAAGCTTTGTTAATTTTATTATTAATATTTTTTATACAACATTACTAGATTTATTCTGACGATGGACATTTAAAAGTGAACCCGAGGCTGTTTAAAAAAAAAAAAATTGGGGGGGGGGGGGCGGGTTTGCTTGGGGCTAATCTTGAACAATAAAACTGCATGATCGTCATTGTTAAGGAAATGCAATTCATGCACTTGCAATAATAAAGTCTTCATGGTGAGTTTGCTTTGAATGTACATTACATTGTTGCTGCAGTGGTTCCGAAACTTGCTGTGAACCATTCGTGACCTTGTGGCTGTCGCAAAGCTGTATCCACCTTTCTTCAATGTTGCTTGTTGATGTCTGTGGCCTGAAGAGTTTGTCCTTGCATATGGCAGCTTGGCTGCCAGGAAGCATTTTGTTGGGGCACGCCGATGCCGCTGATGCTGTGCCCCTATACCAGTACAATGGTATTCATTTTGCCGACCGTGGAAGGATGACAGGCTGAGTCAACCATACCTGGTGTTAATTCAGTGGCCAATGGGGCTTGAACTTAGGACCCTAACATCCCAAGCCAGCCACCCTAACCACGAAGCCAACACCAGGTTGATCAGTTTCTTTGAAACTTGCTTAAATTTAGCCATAATCTAAAAGTTTAATGTTGAGAGTGTTGAGCTTTGGAACTGGTATGTTTTGCATTGGCAGGCAAGATAGCCGAGAGGTATGTGTGCTCCTGTCTGAGCTGTCAATCCTGGGTTTGAATCTCTGCCCAGCTATAAACTGTCATCCTGGTGTCTCACAGGCAGGCCGTGGCATCATTGAATGGGAAGTTCCTCGGATGGATGTTAATATGGGTGTGTACTGTCTGCCATTATTAGTTGGACGTAAAAGATCCCATGGTGTCCTTCACAAAAAGTTGACGAACTATTGCCGGCATCCTTAACAAATGACACGTTCTTGCATCAGTGGTACAGCCATGCCCCCTGTAAGAACTGATGCTAACCCACAGCTCTGGGCTGCAAATGAACGATGTGTTTTTCACACTGAAACTTGCAAGCTGTGGTTATGGTCTTGCAGTGCACCTGCATGTAGGCAAGCTGGTCCCTGGGTGCTGCCAGGTTACTTTACTCTCTTCAGTCTGTTGCATGCTGTGGAAGGAGTTTCTGATACAAAATGAATGGCTACTGTGAAGTGCCAAAAGGCACTTGACTGGCTGTTCTCGTTCATATCTCCATCGTGCTGAGTGCACCAGTCATCTCCCACATGAGAATTGAAATCGTTCAACATATTCAATGGGTCTTGATCATGTATTTTTGTGATGATCCAATCAAATATGGAAGGCATCCTTATCCTCTGAATTGCTGAGTAGTGGTGTGTGTGCTGAAATTAATGGACATTGGACCACAGGAATGATGGTCTACATGAAATAGTTGTAGGGGCTTTCACATAGGATACAAGACTGTTTGTGATAATAAAACAAACTTGATACTCCTCTGTCACTTTCACCCTTTCCACTCTGGTATAAGGTAAAATGTTGTTCTCTTGTTCCTTAAAATGTGCACTACCCAATAATTGGCTTTTGGTGATGGAACGATGTGAATATGTAGTCTCTCCAAGTTGTCAATGGATGTTTTTAATTCAGAGGAGCTTGTTTGGGACAGACAATTCTTGATGACATTGTACATTACAACAACCAAAATGTAGTTTTAATCTGCAGACAAAAGCTTGGTAGGGGGTGCTGGCTTGTTGGTCAACTTTTTTTCTTTGGGCCTTCCTTGAAAGGAACGTGCAGGTTGCTGTGATTGCTTGCTTGACAAACTGTGAGACTGCACCACCGTTTTTGTGAAGCAACTGAATAAAGGCCTATCTTTCTGTCTCTCTCTGTCTGTCTGTCTCTGTCTGTCTCTCTCTGTCTCTGTGCCTCTCTCTCTGTCTCTCTCTGTCTCTCTCTGTGCCTCTCTCTGTCTCTCTCTGTGCCTCTCTCTCTGTGCCTCTCTCTTTCTGTCGTATTTGGAAAGACAGAGGGAGTCGCAGGCCAGGAATACTGTGCGGTCTCTAGCACACCACCATAGGATCATCAAGTTCAGATCCCAGCCACTTTGGCAGGGAATGTGCTGCTGGGTCTTGTCATGACACTTTAGAGGAGAGGGTGTGGCTCTGGCCTGCAGTACGAGCGACGGTCACATCAAGTTCTCACCAAGACACCCGCTTTTATTGCCTCCACCCCATATGTTACCCACTCAACATTGGACCAATGTCCCATCCAGGGTGGGGCAAACCCTTCCCAATCCTGAGTTTCTGAAGGTTGGCATGGTGGTCATGGCTTTTCCTACCTCGCTGGCCCCTCAAAGCCTAAGAAATGCTTCAAAAGAACGGACAGATTTACAAAGGGTAGAACATAAACCAAAGGTTTGCAGGGATGGTGATTTTTTCAATGTATACATAAGGAGGGATGGAATTCGTCTATCTATTCCATATAACGACTTGTATCTAATAGTATGACTACATCACCTCGCACGTACTTTAACATATTTATTAAGGAACTACAACTGAACTATACTAAGTAACGTTAACCCTGAGGAGTCATTTCCAATATACCATCACAGGTAAGAGTTTTCCAATACTCTAACGATTTTTAGTAAAACCAATTGATAATCATAGCCTGGTGTTGGCTTGATGGTTAAGGTGGCTGGTCCTGAGTTTGAGCCCCTGTCATGTCATTAAATAACAGGTGCGTTGATTCAGCCTGTCATCCTTCTGAGGTCGGCAAATTGAGTACCAGCTTACTGGAAATAATGAGCCGTTTGAGTATCCTATGTCAGAGTGGTGACCCCTCCAGGATTGTGCTCTCTAGACAATGGTAAACTGCCTCAGCAGCCTAATGCGTCTGGATATATGAAAGGAGTGCTTCTTCTTCTTCTACTACTGACCATCATAGGGTAAGAGTCCTCCAATGGTACTTGTATACCTACAGCATGCAGGTGCCTTCACTCACTACAACACATGTATCCCAGTTGGGTTTATGTCCTACTTTTGAGTTTGTGTCTTACAGAAATGGTTAAGCTTTGCCCCAAGCCATTGTGGATTAGACTCAAAGGTAAGGTGAGGTGAAAGATCGGGGTAGATGGACTTGTGCACTTGGCTTCCTTTTCTTCAATAAATTGGCCAGGAGCCACCACCAAATCTGGTGTGAGACCGCTAAACCATTCTGACCTCCACTCGAATGTATGACCCGTTACTTCGCTCATGGGAATACCAATCTGCGTAATTGCTAAAAAAAAAAAAAACGGTTGTTCATGGTAAAAGTTATATATATGTATATGTATATATATATATATATGTATGTATATATATATATATTTGGTGGTGTTTAGCTATACACTCGGGGAGTGAGGAGGGGGAGTGTGAATGGCGTCATCACAGCATTTGTAGATGCTGAATTCTGAATCAGATACAACACGAGGAAGATCAAAATTAAAAATAATTATCCCCCCCTGCTCGCTCTCCTTCTTTTGATCTAACTGTGGGGTATGTACTCTGCATAGGCCATGCCAGGAAACAAACTCTCCTCATGCATGTATGATTGTATGTGCAGCATGCTATATGCTTTGTGTATGTGTGTATCGCTGTGCTGTGTAGGGGGTACCATTATTGCTTGACTTATGGAATACGGTTGACACGCACGCACAGAGGCCGAGACCATGCTCCTTTTATACACTACATGGCCAAAAGTATGTGTACACCTGCTCATCCAACATCTTATTCCAAAATCATGGCATTAACACAGAGTTGGTCCCCCCTTTACTGCTATAACAGCCTCCACTCTTCTGTGAATGCTTTCCACTCGATGTTGGAAAATTGCTGCGGGGATTTGCTTCCATTCAACCACAAGAGCATTAGTGAGGACATGCACTGATGTTGGGCGATTAGGTCTGGCTTGCAGTCGGCGTTCCAATTCATCCCAAAGGTGTTCAATGGGGTTAAGGTCAGGGATCTGTGCAGGCCAATCAAGTTCTTCCACACCGATCTCGACAAACCATTTCTGTATGGACCTCGCTTTGTGCATGGGGGCATTGTCATGCTGAAACAGGAAAGGGCCTTCCCCAAACTGTTGCCACAAGTTGGAAGCACAAAATCGTCTGGAATGTCATTGTATGCTGTGGCATTAAGATTTCACTTCACTGGAACGAAGGGGCCGAGCCCGAATCATGATAAACAGCCCAAGACCATTATTCCTCGTCCACCAAACTTTACAGTTGGCACGATGCATTCGCATAGGTAGCGTTCTCCTGGCATCCACCAAACCCAGATTCGTCTGTCGGAATGCCAGATGGTGAAGCGTGATTCATCACTCCAGAGAACACGTTTGCACTGCTCCAGAGTCCAATGGCGGTGAGCTTTACACCACTTGAGCCGACGCTTGGCATTGCGCGTGGTGGTCTTAGGCTTGTGTGCGGCTGCTCGGCCATGGAATCCCATTTCATGAAGCTCTCGATCAACAGTGTTTGTACCGACCTTGTTTCCAGAGTCAGTTTGGAACTCGGTAGTGAGTGATGCAACCGACAAGACGATTTTTCCGTGCTACAAGCTTCAGCACTCGGTGGTCCCGTTCTGTAAGCTTGTGTGGCTTACCTCTTCGCGGCTGAGCTGTTGCTCCTAGACGTTTCCACTTCACAATAACAGCGCTTACAGTTGACCGGGGCACCTCTAGCAGGGCAGAAATTTGACGAATTGACTTGTTGGAAAGGTGGCATCCTATGACGATGCCATGTTGAAAGTCACTGAGCTCTTCAGTACGGCCCATTCTACGGCCAATGAATGTTTGTGTATGGAGAACACATGGCTGTGTGCTTGATTTTATACACCTGTAAGCAATGGATGTCGCTGAAATAGCTGAATCCATCCACTCATTAGGAGGGGTGTCCACATACTTTTGGCCATGTGGTGTATATCAGATAATGTCAGATTTTATAAAGACCATTTCTTTGTCCAGAACTCTGGTATTTGTGCAAGATTTCATGAAGATTTATCATGTCGTTTTTGCTTCTTGAAGCAGAAGCACTTTACACTTTTGATTTTCATACTATCGATTTGCACTTGTCAATCCTTTTCAGAAATACGAGAGTGCTTCAGTTTGTCGGGAAAACGAGTTAAACTCCCAAGAAGAGCCGTGGAACAAACCCAGTTTTGTCCTTTGGGGGATTTCTGTGCATGCGCACACATAGTATCGATAGTCATGTTGTTGAAGACTTCTTTATTGCATTGCATGCACTGCAGTCCTTGAGTAACTTGTCACCATTAATGACTTGGATACTTTGAACATCTGTACAAAGTTTAGCAGTTACAAAAGCATTTGGTGCCAAATTTTATCAAATCAAATATACAACAGCATTTCATATATATATATACATACACACACACACACACATTTGAAAGACATTTTCATTGTATAATTCCATGTGTCAATGCAACAATGAAGTGTGGGAATGGCAGCACATTATGGAGCAAAAATCAGCAATTAATGAAAAATAAAACAGATCAGGAACGAGTCGGGCTTGTGTCCGAGTCACGTCGATAACATTGTGAAATGATTTAAGCCTTGTTCAACCCAATGAATGTGCAGCAATCTGACAGTGAAGGCAGTAAATGGAAACAAGTAGCAAAAAGCCTTTGTTTATTTATTTATTTATTTACAAAGGGTTTCAAAGTAATCCAGTAACCGCTTGACCTCCTTGATTTGTTTGGTGAGGGAATGAACAGGCCGCATGGCTTGATCCAGTTCTTCAGTGCGTGCTATCAGCGTGTACATTGCCTGTCCAAATCAAAAGGATGAGACAAAGAAAGAAAGAAAGAAAAACCTGAAAGTAACGAAAACCTTTTGTATGGAAATGTATTAATATGCCACCAATATTAATGGATAAATTGATAAGACAGAGTGTTAATATACATGAAATGCAATTTGGTTTCATGCCAGGAAGGGGTATGATGGAGGCAATTTTGATAGTTAGGCAATTACAGGAAAAAATATCGAGGGAAGAATAAACAAATGTCTTTTATATTTGTGGATTTGGAGAAGGCGTTCGATAGGGTGCCTCAGGAAGTGGTGCAATGGTCCATGAGAAAGTTACGTGTGGAGGATTGGGTAGTCAGGGTAGTCACGGTGATGTATGATGGCCCAAAAACTTGTACGAGGGTAAACGAGATGCACAGTGAGTATTTTGAAGTGAGAGTGGGTGTTCATCAGGGGTCAGTCTTGAGTCCAATCCTGTTCATCATTGTTCTTGAGGCTATATCACAGGAATTTAGAGGCGGCTCACCGTGGGAACTCCTATATGCTGATGACCAAGTGCTGATAGCTAACAAGGTGGAAGAGGTAATGGATAAATATACAGTATGGAAGCCAGAGGACTGAAAGTGAAAACAGGGAAAACAAAAGTACTGATTAGTGGTATGGGAGAAGGAAGTGTGGGAAAAAAGAGGAAGGTGGCCCTGTGCTGTCTGTAGAAAAGGTGTCGGTAGCAATTCAATATTGTGTAGATCCTGATCCTGCAACAGTTGGGCGCACAAGAGGTGTCGTGGCATCAGGGGTGGACTGCAGGTAGTACCTGACTTCAAATGTGCTGTTTGTGCAGGTAAACAAGTGACTCCAGTTGGAGTAGAAAGGTTAGTTCATGGGGCTATATCAATGGAATGTGTAGATAAATTCTGTTACCTTGGTGATATGATTGATGCAGGTGGTGGTATGGAGGCAGCAGTGAATGCAAGAATTAGAAGTGGCTGGAGGAAGTTTCGGGAGTTGTTTCCCCTATTCACATCAAAAGGTACCTCTCTCTGATTAAAGGGAAAACTGTATGCAGCTTGCATTAGAAGCGTGATGTTGTGTGGCAGCGAAACATGAGTGATCAAAAAGGAGAATGAACGGAGGTGTGAATGAAATGAGAATGATGAGGTGGATGTGTGATGTGACACTGAAGGACAGGAAATCAAATGTGGAATTAAGCGATAGGTTAGGTATAGAAAGCATTAGTGAGGTTATGTGTAGGGGTCGGTTGAGATGGTTTGGACATGTGGAAAGGATGGGGGTGGGCAGCTGTGTGAAGAAGTGTATAAATATTACAGTATGTGGATGGAAGGAGAGCTCGAGGCCGTCCGAAGAAAACATGGGATATGTTGCTGAGAGACGATCTTAGAGTTAAAGGCTTAACAAGAGGGATAAGAAGGGATCGTGCAGCCTGGAAAGCAGCCGTTCGATGAACCACGGCTTCCACATGCAAGAATGGAAACAGCCGTAAAACGACGATGATTATTATTATTCAAGTGAACTCCATCATTCCAATTAAGGTCGACTTGCAAACAGCCATTGACTCAGCATTTTATGAAAAATGTACAAAATTTTGTTGGAGGTCGTGGCACATATTTTAAATCCGAAGAATGCAGGAAAAAACAATTGTCCACATTGATGAAGTTCAAATTGATTATTAAATGTGTGCCATGATGACAACCTTTATGGTGGTGTCTACTGTATTTTCAGGGTTGGTAGGATAGCTTAGAGAGAGTGCACTTTCCTTTGAGCTTTCCTGCGTTGGAATTGTGACCCGACTGCAACGTCACCCAGGTGTTTCACAGGTACGTTACATCCATGACTGTGTTGTCCAAATTTCAAAAAGAGTTACGACAATGTGACAATTCTGAATATTAAATATGAGGCCGAGTATTGTTTCAAGGATTACAAGGAAATTATGTGCAGGAGGAGGCCATTCGGCCCATCATGCCTGCACCACACCAATACCAGATTTAATAAATCCGTCGATACCCCTTCCCTTCGTGTGCAGCCTTTTGGCTGCTGGTTGCATCATCGGTTACGGGCGCGGATATGCCGCTGATGCAGTGCCTCAATTACTAGTGCACTGGCACTCATTTTGCTGACCTCGGAAGGATGACAGGCCGAGTAAACTCCCTGGTGTTGATTCAGCGGACAATGGGACTTGAACTCAGGACTCTCGGATCCCAAGCCACCTCCCTCAGCGCTAAGCCAACACCAGGCTAAACCGCAGTTTGCCAAACTCCCAAGTATTCTCCAAATGGAAGTAATATATATATATATATATATTTATATACTGTAGATACACAATCACTGAATCCATCACTTCGCTAACAGTCATTGAACAACATAACTAGTATACGTTACTGTCGCAGTACACCAACAGTTTATCGAGTCAATATTTGCAATTTTTAATTATTTCAGTAACATTTTGGTGACCAACACATGTTGGTGTTAATTTTAGTAATACGCACAATTATTCGGCAAAATTTTTTTATTAATTCGTCATATGTTCCCAGGAATCAAATGTTAAGCCTTCTTTTTTTTTTTTTCTCCAAGTTGCAAAATGCCACTCTCATCGAGTCATGAATAATACACGAAACAAAATTTGCATGTCCCATGTTTGGTCTGTTTATGGTGGGATCAATGGAGGGGAAAAAATTTCAGATCGCCTGGCATGAGACAACAATCCTCATAAAAAACTGTGGAACATAATATGAACGACAGGGAACTTCAAAAATTTGGACGAGGCCTGGGGGTGTTCCGAGCAATCTCTGCTGCAGCCGTTGCTTCATTATCAGACTTGGATTTTTAAGTCGCCATTCGTCAAGCCCAATGGAAAAGGTGGTTGGCTGCCTGTTCGCTTTAACGTCTCGTTCGTGAACCCAGCCATTGTTTAGCCAATTCATGGGCCTAGATTTCTGTACAGATAAAAATACAAAACTTCTGCGATTTCAGCCCAACCTCCTTACCATGAATCCACCACCACATTTGGTCTAAAGTTAAAACATCATTGCTCAGCGTTGTCATCATCGCAATTCGAGTATGTGAAGATGAAAATGAAGGTTTAAAAAAAAAACTTTGAGATCACACAATAATAATTTTAAAAAAGGATCATCATACCTTGATACTAAAATCCACCGATTCACCGAGGCTGTCGACAGAATCCCGATACGTCTGTACGTAGCCGACACTCAAGGCGGTCATCTGGAAGATAATTTGGCATGAAGAAGCTCAACGCTCAAATCACTCGGGCCTTGTCTCCACTACCTAGTTTGGGACTTTATAGGAGCAACAACTCGGCCAAGGCAGAACCGAGGAAGCATCTTCATTATCTTCACCATCAAGGAAGAAGCTTTGGGAGATGTAATGATGCTAACTACATATTCACATATAAATATTTAAGATTTAAAGCAATTGAATATTAAATAAAAAATTTAAACCAACAGACATTTTGTTCAGGTGCACACGGCTTTGTTTGATCCCGTTCGTTCCAGTTTCTGCTGAAGTTGAGGGATCAGGATTTGCGGTGAGATTTCATCTCAAACCCCCTGCGACCAGAGCACTGTCCCATGGAAATGAAAAATAAACTTATCCGACAGGCCTTTCTCAAATGGCTGCGACAACTAAAGGTAGCGCCGGTAACCCATTACGATCGGATACAAAAAGGGAGAAAATATTTCATCGATGCCACTTGCACATAAAACCACGGCGCAGCCCACATGTTAAGAGTCAGTTCAAAGGTCACTTCCAGCTTACGATTGTATACGGTCATGTTGCTGCGAGCTTGAACGTCCATTTACACCGGTAATGATGTCAAAACGATGTTTATCCCCACGCTTTTTGAAAAACATGGGGAGATATTGTAATCTGGCTTCGTCCGTCTGTCTGTCCGTCATACCATCTCCTCCTAAACGGTTGCGCAGAAATTCACCATACTTAGTAGTTATGATCAACACAGTTGTGAAAGATGTGAGAGCAGGATCATATTTGGCCCTGCCCCCTGGGGCCGGCTCAAAAGGTCAAATAAGAAAAAAAATGCGATTACAGGCACATTGTAAACATTTTTAATGAAACTTTGTATATGAAATCAGCATTGAGGGACGCATGAAATATGTAACGATGTTTGGAATTTGACCCCGAGTTCATGACCCAGGGGGTGGGCACTTGGGGTCACAGAGGTCAAAACAGGGAAAAAAAATTTGACCTAAAATGTGATATTGGGTCATTCTGGTGGAACTTTTTGCCATTTTTCAACTTTTCTTTAGGTGGGAAGCGTAGGGGTTTGCGATGATGCGCCATCGACTTCGCTCCAGTTACTTCCGCCACCGAAGGTGAAGGAGGTTATGTTTTCACCCTTTTCTGTTTGTGTACGTGATCATCTCAAAAAGTTGTGGACGGATCCGAATGAAATTTTGTGGACAGGTTCGGTGTGTGACAAGGACGAACTGATTAGGTTTTGGTGAAGACCTGGATCCAGATCTGGATACAACAATTATTTAACTTTTTTAAAGTGATTCTTCACCATTGAGAGATGGGGCCAAAAATTATATATATATATATATCTCAAAAAGTTGTGGACGGATTCGGATGAAACTTGGTGGATATGTTGAGTGTGTGGCAAGGACGAATTGATTCAATTTTGGTGAAGATCCAAATCTGGATCCGGATACGAGAATTATTTAATTTCTAAAGTGATTCTTCACCGTTCAGAGATAGGGCCAAAAACGATATAGTGCTGTATCGCATGATATTTCAAAAATGTATTGGGCCTGATATGTTCTCGTGGATCAGGCATTACGTGGCGGAGGTATGCGCTCCACCGAGTGCCCTTCTAGTTTCTTTTTATTTTTGATGCGGTCAAAGGTATTTACATTACAAATACGTCGAAAGTATGCAACCCAAAGAACATTGGCAAAAATCATTACAGGAAAAAAATAATAAATAAAAGACAACACGATGACACTTGATAATCGACCTCATGACGCCCCCAAACGAGAGGCCTTGTTCACGCTATTCCAGCAAGTGAAGGTAAGTTTTGACGGCTCCACCATAACTCAGTGAGTAAAGACACTACTGACACGCCTGAACTTGCTATGAGAGACAAAACATCAAAGTTGAGTATAAATATCATTTGTCCCATGTAAGAATTTTTAAACTTAAACACGAATCACAAAGCCCGAGATTGGTGAGTAGAGTTGACAAGAAACATGTAATCCTCAACTGTTTGAACATTCCTTGTAAATCGAAAAGGAAAATGCTCCACGTTGTTTTTTTATTATTCTACTCTTGCCAAAACCCCTGTTATGAATGTGACCAAACTTACATTTTGTACAGCAGAATTTAAAGACTTCATCATCTTGTCCACATACTCG
This sequence comes from Eptatretus atami, assembly GCA_035128595.1. NCBI lineage: Eukaryota > Metazoa > Chordata > Myxini > Myxiniformes > Myxinidae > Eptatretus > Eptatretus atami. Next base: position 94,104,891 of record CM068964.1, on the reverse strand, counting down.
CCACCTCTTTAGCCTGAATCTCCAGGTCGACCAGCACAGATGGGTCGATGGCAGGGATATCAGCGCTTCTTTGAAAAGAACTCGAAACCTCCAAACTTGTCCTGTTCTCCTCCTCTGAAAAAAAAAAGTTTCATCATAAAAGCAAAACATTTAAAACTAGAGGGGAGCACTCGGTAGAGTGCAAAACTCCGCCGCCAATACAGCTGGGTCACTCAAGTGAACCTTATATCTTATTCATTAAATATGATGTCAACAGTGCTGACAGTTATAGTTCTTTCTCCAACATTTTTTTTTGGGGGGGGGGGGGGGTTGGAAATCACTTAAAACATGTAGAAATGCAAAAAAAAGAAATCGAAATTTTGTTGAAAAAAAAGTTGCAAAAAATATTTTTTCTCTAACAAATTTTTTTTTGGGGGGGGGGGGTTGGAAATCACTTAAAACATGTAGAAATGCAAAAAAAAAAAAATTTTCTCTAATTTATTTTTTTTGGGGGGGGGGGGGGTTGGAAATCACTTAAAACATGTAGAAATGCCCCAAAAAAAATTTCTCTATTTTTTTTTGGGGGGGGGTAACAATTTTTTTTGGGGGGGGGGGTTGGAAATCACTTAAAACATGTAGAAATGCAAAAAAAAAAAAAATTCTCTTTTTTTTTGGGGAGGGTAAATTTTTTTTGGGGGGGGGGTTGGAAATCACTTAAAACATGTAGAAATGCAAAAAAAAAAAAAAAATTTCTCTAAATTTTTTTTTGGGGGGGGGGGGGGACCAAATACAAAATTTAATGGCATGATCCTTGGACCATACCTAACCCCCCACCAAGTTTCGTCGAAATCCGTCAAGGAGTTTTTCCGTTATACTGTTCACAAACAAACAAACAAAAAAAACAAACAAACAAACAGAAAGGGGGAAAACAGTAACCTCCGATCTTCGATGGCGGAGGTTAACAAAAGGATACAAAACAGGAATCCCAATTGGTTGTTGATGTTGTTTCGTATGCATCCGATGGATTATGGATGCTGGTTGCATCGTTTCTGGAAGCGTGGCTGTGCCACCGATGTCGTTCCCATTGCCAGCAAACTGGAACTCATTTTGCCGACCTCGGAAGGATGACAGGCTGAGTCAACCCACCTGGTGTTACTTTAATGGTTGACGGGGGCTCAAAAACTCAAGACCCTAAGATCTTAAGCCAGTTACCCTAACCGTTAAGCCAACATCAGGCTTGTCCCAAATGGTCTACAGTATCTAGCATTCAAAGCCACAACTATCGACAACCATATGATATGGACTGAGGCCTCAGCATCACGTCTCTCCTGGATTCTGGAGACTCTAAAAACCTCTCAACATTATTAGCATCTCCTGCAATGAGACCCAAGCACAATGTCCGTTGCTTCTCATCACAGATCGGTGAGGTGGCCTCTCCTCCAGTCGAGCTCCTTCTGCCCTCTCCACACTCTGGTCCATAATCGGTTGGGTAGTCTGAGATGTTTTAATCAAATGTTAGCAGGCGTACGTACGGACGGCCGGACCCTGGGACCCACTCTACGAGCTCATTTCAGAGAGATAACCTAATAATGGGAGGAAAGTATGGATGTACGTATCATATACTTCTCCAAGAAGATTTGACATCGGAAGCTGAAACTTTCAGGGGTTAATGAGGTCACCTGAAGTTGTGCCTGTGCAAGTTTCGTTTGATTCCATAAAGTTTTGAAAAAAAAAATTTCACCCATCTTAGGAATCAAACGAAACTTGCACAGGCACAAGTTCAGGTGACCTCATTAACCCCTGAAAGCTTCAGCTTCCGAGGCCAAACCCTCTTGGAGGAGTAGAGATGATACATACACTTACTCCATTATATATATATATAATATATATATATATATATATATAATATTATATATATATATATATATAATGCTGTCATTTCCTCGAGCATGGAGCCATTTGAATCATGGTTCCTCTCTAGGTCCATGTTGTCTGGCAATATTGACTTGCACGAGCAATGGATGGAGTCATCAGAGCGTTTATCGAAGTATACTAGCCAGGGGAGGGAGGGGGGAGAAAAAAGGATCCACTGTTGAGAAGCTCTCCTTGCTTCCTACAAAGCCCATGGTGATTAGCATACTTCGATTAAATGTTCTGTGGATTACATCCATCTGTGTACGCGTCCGTTGACACAGACCGACACTAGCCTTCACAAGCACCTGTTTGCCATTCATCGGAGCGAGTTTTTGCTGTTCGCCTGCACAACGGAGCACAGAATGGACCAAAGTCTAAACGTGCACGTGGGTTCTTAGTCTCACACCGATCCTTTTTTTTTTAATCTTACAATATACCTCGGTATATATATACTGCATTATCATGAGCATATTCACAGAGTTAACTCACCGTTTAGCTGCTTCGATGAGCTCAGTTTAATTTTCTCTTGAAGATCCGAAACCACAAAATGTGTGAGGTTGCCTTCATGAACGACCGTTCCCTCCAGTTCTAAAGAGCTAGCAATGGTTGCTCTCCGTCCTTCCTGCTTCAACTCCTTTGGTTTTATGTCTTTCGACATGTACAGCAGGCTTATACCATCCAAGCTTCGACTGTCCTGCAACCAACCTGAAGGCCTGGGTTCTCTCCGAGTAACATTACCGACTTGTACTTGGGCGAACACGTGCTGAGGTGACAGGCCTGGTGCTTGTGGTGCAGCATTGCAAGCCACAACATCATCCGCTGCATCGCCAAAGTAATTCTCACACACGTCTTGACTCAGGTCTTTATCTTGCAAGAAGTTAAAGGGATTAACCCGTGGCTTTCGAGGACCAAGATGATCGCGGCCGGTAACGGTGCTTGCGCACACTGCAGTTTTGTCTTTGTTGCAAGTTGTAAAATCCATGCAGGCGTCTTCGCTTAAATGCGACCGGTCATGATGAAATACGTTTTCGTCGTCAGGAAGGAAACTCTGCTTCTGCGCAGCAAATTGTCCTCGGTGAGGAGACGTATGGCTTGAAGTTTGGACAACCGGTCCGGCACTAAAGTCCAGATCAGCCCCACCTGCCGTTCCCGATTTTACAAGATCTGATGTAGATTTGGGGCAATCGTTGATCGGTCTTTCGTCGTCAGAGAAAGTAGTCTTCATATTCTCTTGTAAGCCACCTGATGTTTCATCAGACATCACAAGGTGCTCAAAGGAATTCATGGCTGATCTTTCAGCACTTTCCAGGTGCTCATTTTCCATTGTCAATGGCAATGCGTCGTCATTGCCAGCGCACAAGAGGCTAGAATCATCCTTTTCCAACATACTCTCCGCAAAGTTTGCATCTGTTGAAAAGGCATCATTGGTAGAAGGCAAGCTTTCCATTTGTGGGAAATTTCCTCTCTCCGCCGTTATCGTCTTATCCGCAAGGTCTCCATGCAACACACTCTCAACGTTGTGCACATCCAAGCTGTTTTGACATCGTCCGTCACTCCGTCGGATATCAAAGGTTCGCTGGCTCTGCATTCCACTGCCAGAGGTCTGTCTGCTCCAAACTCCATCTAAATGGTCAGAATTTCCATCGAATCCGAGGTTATTGTTTTGCAAATCCAGGTGAGAGAAATCACGTTCCTGCACATCTTGGCTACGAGGTGCACCGACGTCATGTTCTGCAAAGCAAAAACAATAAATTAATCAAAAAACAAATAAATACGAGCTGGCAAAAATCATGTGTTTAAACAACATAGCAAACATCATCAACAACACCATACTAACAGGGTATTTAGTCATTGCAAACCTTTATAAATTCAAGTTGACACAAAGTTCTCAATGAATATTATTGAGCAATGCAACGAACAGCTCGGCAAGATAATACTAGAGTACAGAGGGGCTGTCTTTGTCGTCATCAGTAACTGGCGTTACTTCCCCCACACTCACCTCTGAGCTGCTTCGTCTGGGTTTGAATCCCAGCCTAGCTATAAACTTCCATCCTGGTGTTTCGCAGGCAAGGTGATTCATCAATGGGTGTGCCGTCCCTCGTAGGATGGACGTTAACACTGGGCATCCCATCTGCCGGCATTAGATGGTCGACGTTAAAGACCCCACAGTGTCCTTTGTGAAGAGTAGGCGTGCTGTCGCCAGCACCATGAAAATTACAAATTCCTGCTCTAACCTACAGGGGGCACTGCATCAGCAGCAAATGCAAATGCAGTGCAAATCCGGCCTGAACTACTTCAGAGCTCTGGCAATGGGTTTGTGCCATTCTGGACTTGTAAATCTGCATAATCTTTCCTACAGTTGTTGTGTGTGTGTGTGTGTGTGTGTGTGTGTGTGTGTGAATGGGTTGTGTGTGGTGTATGTGTATGTATATGGTGTGTGTGTGGTGTGCGTGCGTGTATGTGTATGTACAGTGGGAGAACAAGTATTTGATACACTGCCGATTTTGCAGGTTTTCCCACTTACAAAGCACGTAGAGGTCTGTAATTTTTATCATAGGTACACTTCAACTGTGAAAGATGGAATCTAAAACAAAAATCCTGAAAATCACATTCTATGATTTTAAATAATTTTTGCATTTTATTGCATGAAATAAGTATTTGATCACCTACCAACCAGTAAGAATTCCGGCTCTCACAGACCTGTTAGTTTTGTCTTTAAGAAGCCCCCCCATTCTCCACTCATTACCTGTATTAACTGCACCTGTTTGAACTCGTTATCTGCATAAAAGACAGTTGTCCACACTCAATCAATCAGACTCCAACCTCTCCACAATGGGCAAGACCAGAGAGCTGTCTAAGGACATCAGGGACAAAATTGTAGACTTGCACAAGGCTGGGATGGGCTACAGGACAATAGGCAAGCAGCTTGGTGAGAAGGCAACAACTGTTGGCGCAATTATTAGAAAATGGAAGGAGTTCAAGATAAGTCAATCTCCCTTGTGTCTGGGGCTCCATGCAAGAATGGAGCCTCAATGATCATGAGAGCCTCAATGATCATGAGAAACGTGAGGATCAGCCCAGAACTACACGGCAGGACCTGGTCAATGACCTGAAGAGAGCTGGGACCACAGTATCAAAGAAAACCATAAGTAACACACTACGCCGTCATGGATTAAAATCCTGCAGCGCACGCAAGGTCCCTCTGCTCAAGCCAGCGCATGTCCAGGCCCGTCTGAAGTTTGCCAATGACCATCTGGATGATCCAGAGGAGGAATGGGAGAAGGTCATATGGTCTGATGAGACCAAAATAGAGCTTGTTGGTTTAAACTCCACTCGCCGTGTTTGGAGGAAGAAGAAGATGAGTGCAACCCCAAGAACACCATCCCAACCGTGAAGCATGGAGGTGGAAACATCATTCTTGGGATGCTTTTCTGCAAAGGGGACAGGACGACTGCACCGTATTGAGGGGAGGATGGATGGGGCCATGTATCGCGAGATCTTGGCCAACAACCTCCTTCCCTCAACAAGAGCATTGAAGATGGGGCGTGGCTGGGTCTTCCAGCATGACAACGACCCGAAACACACAGCCAGGGCAACTAAGGAGTGGCTCCGTAAGAAGCATCTCAAGGTCCTGGAGTGGCCTAGCCAGTCTCCAGACCTGAACCCAATAGAAAATCTTTGGAGGGAGCTGAAAGTCTGTGTTGCCCAGCGACAGCCCCAGAACCTGAAGGATCTGGAGAAGATCTGTATGGAGGAGTGGGCCAAAATCCCTGCTGCAGTCTATGCAAACCTGGTTAAGAACTACAGGAAACGTCTGATCTCTGTAATTGCAAACAAAGGTTTCTGTACCAAATATTAAGTTCTGTTTTTCTGATGTTTCAAATACTTATTTCATGCAATAAAATGCAAATTAATTATTAAAAAATCATACAATGTGATTTTCAGGATTTTTGTTTTAGATTCCGTCTTTCACAGTTGAAGTGTACCTATGATAAAAATTACAGACCTCTACGTGCTTTGTAAGTGGGAAAACCTGCAAAATCGGCAGTGTATCAAATACTTGTCTCCCCACTGTATATGTGTGTGTATGTATGTATGTGTGTATATGTGTGTGTGGTGTGATGTGTGTGTATGTGCGCGTGTGTGTATGCGTGTGTGTGTTGTATGTGTGTGTGCATGTGTGTATGTGTGGTATGTGGCATGTATGTGTTGTGTGTATGTGCGTTGCGCGTGTATGTGTATGTATATGTGTATGCAGTTGTATGTGTGTAGTGTGCGCATGTAGTGTATGCGTGTGCGCGGTATGTGTGTATGTGTGTGCGATGTATTGTTGCGTGTGTGTATGCGTGTATGTGTATGTAGTGTATGTGTGTAGTTGTATGTGGTGGCATTGTATGTGTGTGCGTGTGTGTATGTATGTGTGCGTGTATGTGTGTATGTGTGTGCGCATGTATGTGTAGTGTATGTGTATGTGTGTATGTGTATGTATGCGTTACGTGTGTATGTGTATGTATGCGTGTACGTGTGTGTGTGTATGCGTGGTGCATCAGATTGCAATGAGTTTCTGCATCGCTACTGCCATGTACTCAAACAATAGGGACGAAGACTCTGAAGTGGGAACAATCGGTTTAATAGGGACACAGGCACAGCATCACATCAACACGGGCGAGTCACGCGACTTCCCTTAACCACACCCCCGTACACCCACGAATGTTTGTCTTTGTATAAACGACTGATACATCACAGCCGCCAACTACAACGCCATGGAACATACGATGTGAACGAGCCGTAGCTAGTTATTTGCCGAGCGTCGTCCTCTTTGCTGTAAACGTGATTATATATATAATGCATTTACACACACGAGGCATTTTCCGTGTTAACATTAAAACACAATCAGCGAAGTATTTTTTCACGGAAGCGGTGCCCGTGGTCAATTCGATGTACGACAGTACGAGGTCCAGGTGTAAAACAGCCGCGTGACCCTAACTATGGGTGTAAAACGAACCATCAGCGGCTTCACGGACACAAGTGAAATGAGCACATCGTCCGCTGAAGCCATTCGAAGGCTTGAAAAGGAGTCCACGGTCAATAAAACGAGGAATTTACTTCAAGGAAACATCAAATGTGGCCGTTCGTCG
>CM068964.1:94023687-94036451 GCA_035128595.1 Eptatretus atami | reverse complement strand
ACAACAAAAACATTGCACAACAGCTGCCACCCTCCATTACTTCCTGTTGGAAAAAGGTACAATTAAAATAAACTTTACCATCAAGCTGGCAGGCATGGAAGCAGGATTGAGGATAACGGTCACCTGTGCCCGACATTCTTTCCTTTTCATCATTTGTACTTCCTGTATTCTCCTCTCCTACACAGAAGCACAGTTGCAAGGTAACAAGGAAGCTACGCATGTCCATCGCTTCAAATACCTCACAAGGATAGCAAAGGTAGAAAGAACTCTTATATCCGTCATGAGGCCGTTTGAATGGTCCGGCAGAGTTGAGAAGGAAAATTGTGAAGGAAATACAATTAAACACGAGATGTAAATGTGTTAATAATCACGTGACAAACCTTGGAAAACAGCTTTGTTGGAAAGGCCTAATGCTGGAATGCAGGCCCCTTCTGCCAACCTCTCTTCCCCCTGTGTGAAATCAAGGACATGGACAGATGTCTCCTTTGGTTTTACAAAGACAAAAACCTTGAAGGTGAGGACGGCAAACCTGTATTTTACCTGCAGTCTCCAACACGTCGTCTCTCCATTTCGGGTTCATCGTTCGGCAAGGCACAATTGGATTACAAATACTTACGATACTTGCTACCAGCTCAGAGGATACACAGAGGCAGATTGTCTTTCATCTCCACAATCAGAGATTTTAAAATTTATTTTCTCTTCACATTTATCACCAACAATTTCCCACCATTTCCTGAAATATCCTTTTTTGCACGACACCACATTCATCCTTTACATTTTGTTGAGCAATTAAAATATTAAATTATATGTTGCCTCCATGCCTCCATTAGTTCGAATCTATATTTTACAGTAGCTGCATTTCTCCGTCCGTCCGACCCTCTGTCATGTCTGTCATGCTCTTTTCACTGGGACATCATTACGGCGTTACGTCTCGTGCTAGGCTAGGCGTACACGAACGTGCACGTCATCCCGGCGTCCAGCACTCAACCCATTCCGTCGCTTCGCTGATGACAGTTGAACACCTTATCCCATATGATCTGACATTCCTAGGTGACAGGCTGATTGCCAGATGCTAGGCGTTGGGACGACGGATTTAGTAAGATGGTGTAAAACGGCGTTATATCTGGGAGGGAATTACGTCTAGCACCACGCTACACCTTTATGGCAGTTTGTTGTTCAGAACTCAGTAATTTCTGATCGCTGGGAATATAAAACGAATTAATGACACTTTTTGGTGCTGCTGAAGCAATTACGAGGCCATGATCCTGATCGGGTCGGTACTCCGACTCGGGAAGATCGGGAGAAATTATTTAATTTGTTCAGGGTGCCGGTGATCGTTCGAGTACTCTTCATGTAGGACAACGTGGGATCTTTAACATACAACAACTAATGTTAACAGACGGAACACCTGTTTACCATAAGGCACGTACATTGATGAATCACCCTGCCCGTGAAACACCAGGATGACAGTTTATAGCTGGGTCGGGATTCAAACACAGGTTACACAGCTTAGAGGTGAGTGTGTGTACCTCTAGGCCATACTGTCAGCCCTTGGCTTTATGAAACAAACCAATTCCCAAGTACGTTATGTGAACTAATAAACTTAATATATTCCTCACAGCAAGTTATATTTTCCATTTTCCTCCAGGCACATCTTGTTGGAATCAAAATTCCTTTCAAACTCATCCAAAACTGTATGCCTCTTCATCACCTGGCGTGCGAAACAGTCGTCGACGATTCATTTGCAGCTCACCGGTGTCGGCTTGAGATCGAGATCCGCGTACGATAGGCTTGTGAGCCGAGCGAGGTTCTCGAGTGCATGGCGTGGTGCTGCAAAAGCTCTCAACAGTTTCTCATCAGCGCCGGAGACGAAACGGAAATGCGGAAGTGGTGCAAGGCACTGCAAGGCGTAGCCGTGAATCTGAGGCCTGCAAAACTCATGCCAAGTGCTCTACAGAGGGAGGAGGAGGGGGTGGGATGGGGGTAAATAAGTGTGCATGTTCATAATGCTCAATGTCGCAGTTAGTCACAATATGCGTATAGTCCATTTGCCAGAGAAGTAACCTTGTTGTCCTCAAAAGTGTATGGTTTTATGGTGGTTTCTTGTTCACAGGCATGCATAGACAAAATTAAGCTTGGTTGCCGGATGCAACCATGGGAAATCTGTTATTTTTGCGCAAATACAAGATGGCCGTCATCGACCGGGCTGAAAATATAACTTTTTAGGTAATGAACTTAAAATTACACATGAGACATCTTTTCCATATAATTTTGGCACGAGGAATCGATATTTAACCTTATTTTTGTGATTAGAAGTAAATTTGAGGTCAATGTTCGAGTTCCTGGCAATTGTTTGCCGTGTGAGATACATTTTGAATGACAACAGGTCACTATTCTGACACTGGACGCTCACATACGACATTAATGCGAGTTACTAATTCATTGTTTTGTTTTTACAGATATGGCTGATTCAAGGTGCATTCTTCCCGTGTGTCATGGTGGAGGGGAATTGAAGAAATTCGCTGATCAAGGGATCAGACATTGATCTACTGTGCCAAAGCCCATGGAGATGAAGAGCTACGTGCAAAACTACAGGACATTGTTGATGGTGGTGGTGATGCTGTTCGCATAGAATGTCACAAAGGATGCTACTGTACTTACACATCAAAACAAAAAATTGAGAGACTTCGTAAATCACAGAAAAGAAAAGCTGAAGATGATTGTTACAGTGCCAACAAATCTCGCACACAGGCAACAGGCGTGGTGCGTTTGTTTACAAACGTGACTGCATTTTTTGTGGCAAAGAATGTTTACCTGTTGATGACAAACATCCAGAAAGATGGGATCGTGTTCGTCAGTGCATGACTAAAGAACGTTTTGACAAGGAAGGTAATCCCATCCCAACTATGAAAGATGCCATCATTAATGCTGCTGAGCAACGTAATGATGAAGTAGCCAGAACGGTCAAGTTACATATTGGATATTTGGTTGATGTCCCTGCGGCTGAGTGCAAATACCATGTACGCTGTTATAACAGTTTCATGACAATCCCTAAATATGCTGATTTGCCAACTGGTGTTGCAGAAGAAAGTGCCCTAAAGAACGTCATAGAGCGCATGAATTGTGACAGGTCAAAGATGTGAATAGCGTTGAACTGCATTCCCTGTACTGTGATCTTGGTGCAAACTCACTCGACGTGATATGTTTAGCAAACGAACAGACTGCATGAGTGAGGACGTTATGTTAGTCGGGTAGATGGATGTGCTAGCATTGTTGGTTTCCGTGAGTCCATTGCTAAGCATCTGAAAATGGTTAAAGTGGATGATGCAGATGAGAGGAGTATTGATTCTGGTGTAAGGCCCTGTCACACCTTGACGATTTAGCCAGCGTATGCCGATTTATGAAAATTTGTCTAAAACGCTGGTACACGTCGAATACGTTATGGGTACGTTTTGTATACGTTAAGAGCACACTGAAAAACACTGCCATACGTCGTAGTACGCTGGCTTTAAACGTTGTACTTTTGGGTTTTCCTCAAATTTTTTCATGCTTGAAATTTTACGACGTATGCCGGCGTATGACTCACACGTTCCGCTACGCTGGCCATAAGTTGTAGGCACGTTATGCGATCGTTGACACACGTCGACACACGTTACTTGTAAGTTAATCATAAGTCGAAACACGTCGAGGTAATGTTTAGCGTACCTGAAACTTATTTCTAACCTATGAGTAACGTTTTGTAAGCACGCTACACGAACGTTGTTCACACTTTGCAACACGTTACTTGAAAGTACTACTACTACTACTACTACCAACATCGACATCACTAAATTCTCTCGAACTACTACTACTGCTACTACTAACATCGACATCACTAAATTCTCTCGAACTACTACTACTACTACTAATAACATCGACATCACTAAATTCTCTCAAAATACTACTACTACTACTACTGCTAACATCGACATCACTAAATTCTCTTGAACTACTACTACTACTAACATCGACATCACAATTCTCTCGAACTACTGCTACTACTACTACTAACATCGACCTCACTAAATTCTCTCGAACTACTGCTACTACTACTAACATCGACATCACTAAATTCTCTCGAACTACTACTACTACCAACATCGACATCACTAAATTCTCTCGAACTACTACTACTACTGCTACTACTACTACTACTACTACTACTACTAACATCGACATCACTAAATTCTCTCGAACTACTACTACTACTACTGCTACTGCTACTGACATTGACATCTCCTCAACATGGGTCTGGAACACTGACGGGTTCCTCTTGTGAAGCCCATTTGTATATACCAATTCCCCTAAACGCTGCCAATACGCCATTATACGGTAGCTGTAAGTTAGAAACACGTTCAGTAAGTTCTGTGGTCGTCCGGAAGACGTCAATCAAATTCGTCTACATACGCCAATGTGCGTTTGAGATACGTTACACATAGGTTCAAAGCACGCTACACATAGGTTCAAAGCACGCTACTAATAGGTTCAAAGCACGTTACTCGTAGGTTAAAAATTAAGTTTCGGGTATGCCAAACATTACCTCGACGTGTTTCGACTTATGAGTAACTTACAAGTAACGTGTGGCCGACGTGTATAAACGATCGCGGAGCGTGCCGAGAACTTATGCCAGCGTATGCGGAAATTGTGAGCCATACGTCGAGTACGTCGTAAAATTTTCAGCATGCTTGAAATTTCACGATGTACTAGACGTACCACGTAATATGCCAGCGTACTTCATTGTTTTTCAGCGTGCTCCTAACGTATACACAACTTACCCATACCGTATTTGACGTGTCCCAGCGTTTTAGACACATTTTTTATAGGTCGGCATATGCTGGCTAAATCGTCAAGGTGTGACTGCGATGTTGACACTTCCAATTTTCAGGCGGTTATGATTTAAATCGGCGTGCGGCAGGTTTTTAATAGAGAACGCCACGAGTTCGTCGGCGATACGTGCAGCGCGCTATGACTAAGTTAAACTATCGTTGGCATAGGTTGTGAACGCCGACAACAGGCTAAGCATTCGTTGGTATAAGTTATCTTTAACACAACGAAAAGTTCTGTGCCCGTTACTAATACGTTATGCATACGACCATCACGTTATGAATACGACCAAACTTTTAAAAAAAACCTCAAAACTTCAGCGTACGCCAACGTTTTACGTGCATTTTTATACGTTGCCATCCTGGCTAAAACGTCAAGGTGTGACAGGGCCCTAAGGCAGATCAAGAAGGAGGCACGCTCTAGTCAAGTACAACAGTGCCAATATTGACCTCTCAGAATTTACACAAGCCAACACAATCAAGGCAACAAGCCCAACTTTACTGAGGTTGATTTCAGACTTAGTGTCTGTGGGTGAATGACCAAGAAATCTCTAAGCCTGAGCCAGTCAATTCAAGTCATGTTACAGGTACCAGAAATCAGAACATTATGGACTGGCTGTCAAACTACTGCACCGCCATGGCAGTTCTGATCTTCTAAAGCTCCTTCATGAACATGGTTCACAACGTCATATGATGAGGTCCTGAGATTCAGGAAATCCGCTGCTCATTTTCTCGGTGCCAATGCTCAGCTTCTCCCCAATTCATGGGTTTGAGTAGAACTGTTGGCGTGATTTTTGCCTGGTTTGATAATCTTGATCTGCAAGTGTTCACGCCTCATGGTCGGCGCACTACTCATATCCTCTCACATGAATTTCAGCAACCCCATCCTGCAGGCATTCTTGAGTATGGGCATGCTCACCCAGGGAAGAGGCGACCTTATATCCCACACTGTCTAAAGAAAGCTGCCCAGTCTAGAACAAGCAGCAGCTCATCAGGGAGCCTTCCTCTGCAGCACTACACTGGGCCATCCAAAGTGAACCCCCCCTGGCTGTGGATGCAACCTCTGGATTCTCCTACTAAGAAGTGTGTGCCCGGCAAGCTAGTTTAGCTGCTGCACAGGAAAAGGACATGAAGTGGCTAAACACAGTCCCCCCCAACCGCACACCAGAGAGACGATCACAGATATGGCTTGATTCAAGGTGCATTCTTCCCGTGTGTCATGGTGGAGGGAAATTGAGAAATTCGCTGATCAAGGATCAAGACATTGATCTCCGGTGCCAAAGCCCATGGAGATGAAGAGCTACGTGCAAAACTACAGGACATTGTTGATGGTGGTGGTGATGCGTTTTCGCATAGAATGTCACAAAGGATGCCACTGTACTTGCACATCAAAACAAAAAATTGAGAGACTTCGTAAATCACAGAAAAGAAAAGCTGAAGATGATTGTGTTACAGTGCCAACAAGATCCCGCACACAGGCAACAGCAGTGGTGCGTTTGTTTACAAACGTGACGCATTTTTGTGGCAAAGAATGTTTACCTGTTGATGACAAACATCCAGAAAGATGGATCGTGTTCGTCAGTGCATCGACTAAAAACGTTTTGACAAGGAAGGTAATCCCATCCCAACTATGAAAGATGCCATCATTAATGCTGCTGAGAACGTAATGATGAAGTAGCCAGACGGTCAAGTACATATTGGATATTGGTTGATGTCCCTGCGGCTGAGTGCAAATACCATGTACGCTGTTAAACAGTTTCATGACAATCCCTAAATATGCTGATTTGCCAACATGTGTTGCAGAAGAAAGTGCCCTAAAGAACGTCATAGAGCGCATGAATTGTGACAGGTCAAAGATGTGAATAGCGTTGAACTGCATTCCCTGTACTGTGATCTTGGTGGCAAACTCACTCGACGTGATATGTTTAGCAACGAACAGACTGCATGAGTGAGGACGTATGTTAGTTCGGAGATGGATGTGCTCGCATTTGTTGGTTTCCGGAGTCCATTGCTAAGCATCTGAAAATGGTTAAAGTGGATGATGCAGATGAGAGGAGTATTGATTCTGTGGTAAAGGCCCTGTCACACCTTGACGATTTAGCCAGCGTATGCCGATTTATGAAAAATTTGTCTAAAACGCTGGTACACGTCGAATACGTTATGGTACGTTTGTATACGTAGAGCACACTGAAAAACACTGCCATACGTCGTAGTACGCTGGCTTTAAACGTGTACTTTTGGGTTTTCCTCAAATTTTTTCATGCTTGAAATTTACGACGTATGCCGGCGTATGACTCACACGTTCCGCTACGCTGGCCACTAAGTTGTAGGCACGTTATGCGATCGTTGACACACGTCGACACACGTTACTTGTAAGTTAATCATAAGTCGAAACACGTCGAGGTAATGTTAGCGTACCTGAAACTTATTTCTAACCTATGAGTAACGTTTTGTAAGCACGCTACACGAACGTTGTTCACTTTGCAACACGTTACTTGAAAGTACTACTACTACTACTACTACCACATCGACATCACTAAATTCTCTCGAACTACTACTACTGCTACTCAACTACTAACATCGACATCACTAAATTCTCTCGAACTACTACTACTACTACTAATAATCGACATCACTAAATTCTCTCAAAATACTACTACTACTACTCGCTAACATCGACATCACTAAATTCTCTTGAACTACTACTACTACTAACATCGACATCACAATTTCTCTCGAACTACTTGCTACTACTACTACAACATCGACATCACTAAATTCTCTCGAACTACTGCTACTACTACTAACATCGACATCACTAAATTCTCTCGAACTACTACTACTACCAACATCGACATCACTAAATTCTCTCGAACTACTACTACTACTGCTACTACTACTACTACTACTACTACTACTAACACATCGACATCACTAAATTCTCTCGAACTACTACACTACTACTGCTACTGCTACTGACATTGACATCTCCTCAACATGGAGTCTGAACACTGACGGTTCCTCTTGTGAAGCCCATTTGTATATACCAATTCCCCTAAACGCTGCCAATACGCCATTATACGGTAGCTGTAAGTTAGAAACACGTTCAGTAAGTTCTGTGGTCGTCCGGAAGACGTCAATCAAATTCGTCTACATACGCCAATGTGCGTTTGAGATACGTTACACATAGGTTAAAGCACGCTACACATAGGTTCAAAGCACGCTACTAATAGGTTCAAAGCACGTTACTCGTAGGTTAAAAATTAAGTTTCGGGTATGCCAAACATTACCTCGACGTGTTTCGACTTATGTAACTTACAAGTAACGTGTGGCCGACGTGTATAACGATCGCGGAGCGTGCCGAGAACTTATGCCAGCGTATGCGGAACTTGTGAGCCATACGTCGAGTACGTCGTAAAATTTCAGCATGCTTGAAATTTCACGATGTACAGACGTACCACGTAATATGCCAGCGTACTTCATTGTTTTCAGCGTGCTCCTAACGTATACACAACTTACCCATACCGTATTTGACGTGTCCCAGCGTTTTAGACACATTTTCATAGTCGGCATATGCTGGCTAAATCGTCAAGGTGACTGCGATGTTGACACTTCCAATTTTCAGGCGGTTATGATTTAAATCGGCGCGGCAGGTTTTTAATAGAGAACGCCACGAGTTCGTCGGCGATACGTGCAGCGCGCTATGACTAAGTTAAACTATCGTTGGGCATAGGTTGTGAACGCCGACAACAGGCTAAGCATTCGTTGGTATAAGTTATCTTTAAACACACGAAAAGTTCTGTGCCCGTTACTAATACGTTATGCATACGACCATCACGTTATGAATACGACCAAAACTTTAAAAAAAAAACTCAAAACTTCAGCGTACGCCAACGTTTTACGTGCATTTTATACGTGCCATTCCTGGCTAAAACGTCAAGGTTGACAGGGCCTAAGGCAGATAAGAAGGAGGCACGCTCAGTCAAGTACAACAGTGCCAATTATGACCTCTCAGAATTTACACAACCACACAATCAAGGCAACAAGCCCAACTTTACTGAGGTTGATTTCAGACTTAGTGTCTGGTGGTGAAATGACCAAGAAATCTCTAAGCCTGAGCCAGTCAATTCAAAGTCATGTTACAGGTACCAGAAATCAGACAACATTAGGACTGGCTGTCAAACTACTGCACCGCCATGGCAGTTCTGATCTTCTAAAGCTCCTTCTATGAACATGGTGTTACAACGTCATATGATGAGGTCCTGAGATTCAGGAATCCGCTCGCTCATTTTCTCGTGTGCCAATGCTCAGCTTCTCCACCAATTCATGGGTTGAAGTAGACTGTTGGCGTGATTTTGTGCCTGGTTTGATAATCTTGATCTGCAAGTGTTCAGCCTCAGGTCGGCGCACTACTCATATCCTCTCACATGAATTTCAGCAACCCCATCCTGCAGGCATTCTTGAGTATGGGCATGCTCACCCAGGGAAGCGCGACCTTATCCCACGACTGTCTAAGAAGCTGCCCAGTCTAGGACAAGCAGCAGCTCATCAGGGAGCCTTCCTCTGCAGCACTACACTGGGCCATCCAAAGTGAACCCCCCTGGCTGTGGATGCAACCTCTGGATTCTCCACTAAGAAGTTGTGCCCGCAAGCTAGTTTAGCTGCTGCACAGGAAAAGGACATGAAGTGGCTAAACACAGTCAGCACACAGGTGAACGCCATGGAATGGGGTGGTTCAACAACCAAGAAGCATTCACCAGTCATGCAGAAAAAAGCCAGCAAGTACCTACATGTTCGGACCCCTTATTGATGCCAAAGCTTCTCATCCAGACACTGTAGTGACTTCACTGGAGTATCTTCAGAAGTCATTGACTGATATGGAATGACATGTCCACATCTCTGTGGATCTCCAGCTCTACATGGTGGCTTGCCAAATCAAGTGGCATGACGTTGATCGCTTTAAAAATGTGATTCTGAGGCCTGGATAATGCACACTGTGCAGTCCTTCTGTGGTGCATTGGCAAACTCATGCGTGGGTCTGGTGTTGAGACTCTCATCAGTTCAGCATTCGGGGCCTGGCAGGAATCATGAGTGGCAAGTCCTGGGTTCGATCAATGAGAGCCTTCCGGAGTTTCGACTGCCCTTCTCATTTCCTTCCTCACCACCGGCCCCAAGACATTCCAGGAGTTGTGCAGCTACCTTGAGACATGCAGACAGCACCCAACTGGGAAGCACTGGTTGATAACTTCATCAAGCCTACTCTGCTTGTTCATCAACTTCTGCATAGTGAGAGGGAGGCAGACTTCTTGCTGCAACAGCTAACACTTGAACGCATGTTTCCCTACTTCTTTTGTTGCTGTCACCATCACTATGCCCGTTACATCACCCATCACCTTCTGGAGATGCGCTATCTGCTGCCACCAGATGCCAAGTCAGAGCTCATATCAGGTGCTTTGTGTGTGCGTCATCAGGAAGGCATTTGGAATGGTGTGAGCTCTGATCAGTTCGGTGAACAAACTGCTATTAGAATTGGTAAGGGTGGCCTCAAGGGTATGACTCTTTCTCCAGAGATGGTAGCAGAGTGGATCGATTCCTTTCCTGTCACTGCCTACATCTTCAGATACAAGGAGCACATCTCCCCTGACTCCTCAAACAAGGACAATGAAGACCAAGTGAGAGAAAAGGACACAAGAATCGGACCACGTCACAAGGAGGAGGGGAAGAAGAGGAGAGAACTTGATGCAGATGATAGGCGCCGATTTTACTTGAATTGTCGAATGTGTCTCATCCTCTTGAGAATCACTCACCACATCTGTACAACATTGCCAATGGTCGAACCCCACAAGAAAAAAATTGAGGACCTGGTTATAGGTCAGAAAAGTTTCACACCATCCCCGTCCAGTGGATTCTATGCAACCATCTCATGCCCCATCAAGAAAAGGCACTATACAGAAAGGAGTGAAAATTGGGGACAAGACGATCTTTGATCTAGAAACCATCTTCCTCAGGCTGATGACTATTGGACAGCAAAGACAAATGGAGCTAGGACCTATCTTCCAGTTTGAGCTCTGCGCAGTACCCCCCTCACTGATTGATGAATATGGGTGCTTAAGGAAAGGCAACAAAGCACCACTGGCAACACAAACTCTGTGTTCAGGCACAGATGTTACCTCTGTGCCTCTGCAACCAGATGTTACCATTGTTGACGCGAGCCAACTTCTCTATCATATTTGTCTGGCCTTTCAGGGGAACTGTGTCAGTCTTAGTTGAGTCCATCAAGACAAGGCTGTCTACCATTGCTGGTCAGAAGATCTTGGACTTTGAAAAATATTATATGTTTCTGCAAAGGACATGAACGATGAGGCGTGCTGGCATTGGTTCCATCAACTATGACCTCACAATAAACACACCCCTGCCTAGTCGAGACGCCATCCTGAAAAACAAGCAGAACAAGTTGCAGCTGTCCAAGCTTTTGAGTACCTATAACTTTGGTGAAGGAGTTATTATGGAGAGCCATAGCCATGGTGCGTTCAACCATGATGAAGCAGACATTACAATGATCTCACACCTGCTCATGGCGCTGAATGTAATGCAAGAGTGATACGTATCCTCTCTGATGACACTGATGTTTTTGTATTGATGGTTTACTGGGTTTACCAGCGCAACATCCAGGCCACAGTGCAATGGAAAGGTGGGATGGAGCAATTTGGGATATCAACACCACCTGTGACCAGCTTGGCCCCAAGTGTCTGCAGCTTTTGGGATTGCACTACATCACTGGCTCAGATCCCACGTCATACCCATACGGCAAGGCAAAGTGTCAGCCCTGAAGACACTGAGAGCTGGCAACTTCCCTGGTTTGTACTCGCACTTGGCGAGCTGAACGCAAGCCATGAACAGCTCATGGAAGCAGGGCGGACTTTCTTCTGTGCCCTGTATGGTCAGCCAGAAGGTACCACGATGAGTGAGATGAGGTACTATATGTACACAAGGAAGTCTGGCAAGCCCTCAAGCTCATGGCATTACCTCCAACTGAGATCAATCTCTCTCTACATATTTTGCGTGCACATCTACAGACAGTACTTGCAAAATCAGCTGATCAGCAGGCCCCACCTGAACTTGACATACAAATATGGATGGGACATCAGAGATGGATCCCGTGCCAGCAACTTCTGCTACTCCACCAGCCCCTTTGGACCTCATGGATGTTGTGCGGTGTGGATGCAAAGCAGAGGGAAGGCATGCAGTACTGCAAGTTGCAGTTGTCACCATGCAAAGATCTCCTGCACGCTATACTGCACTTGTGGTTGCAGTGACAAGTGCTTCAACCCACACAAGACTGTGGAGGACAGTGAAAGTGAAGTGGAAGAAGGAGTGTCGAAGCAGAACTGGAAAGAGACGAGGATACGGAAGGGCACGAGTACAATGAATGGAAATGAACAATACGTAAGTTGTCTACTAGGCTCTATGTCCTCTGTTCCTAAGATGTCCAATATGATGACATGACAATGTGTATGCTTTCTGATAATATCAACATACTGTTGTGAACCATTCATGACTTCACTTTTGCATTGGTGTTGCATAATTTTCAGCAGAAAATAGTCATGGACATTTCATGTGAACTATTTATTCCTGAACGTAAAAAATAACCCCAAAAATGAATTCCTCATGTCAAAATCATATGGAAAAGAGGTATTACACAGATTATATGTTGACCGATTAAAACTTAGCCCCATCGTCTGACCTGTAGTGGCCATTTGAATTTATGCAAATTACAGGAGTTCAAGGTAGCCACCCTGGCAACCAACCTGAATTTTATTAATGGACCCATGTTAGTCCAAAACAATCATAAAACCATACACTTCCACATCAACAAGGTTGACAATTGGAACAACATAATAA
>CM068964.1:93998030-94023662 GCA_035128595.1 Eptatretus atami | reverse complement strand
CAGCACCACAGCGCAACAGGTGGAACGCCATGGATGGGGTGGTTCAACAACCAAGAAGCATTCACCAGTCATGCAGAAAAAAGCCAGCATACCTACATGTTCGGACCCCTTATTGATGCCAAAGCTTCTCATCCAGACACTGTAGTGACTTCACTGGAGTATCTTCAGAAGTCATTGACTGATATGGGAATGACATGTCCACATCTCTGTGGATCTCCAGCTCTACATGGTGGCTTGCCAAATCAAGTGGCATGACGTTGATCGCTTTAAAAATGTGATTCTGAGGCCTGGGATAATGCACACTGTGCAGTCCTTCTGTGGTTGCATTTGCAAACTCATGCGTGGTCTGGTGTTGAGACTCTCATCAGTTCAGCATTCGGGCCTGGCAGGAATCATGAGTGGCAAGTCCTGGGTTCATCAATGAGAGCCTTCCGGATGTTCGACTGCCCTTCTCATTTCCTTCCTCACCACCGGCCCCAAGAATTTCAGGAGTTGTGCAGCTACCTTGAGACATGCAGACAGCACCCAACTGGGAAGCACTGGGTTGATAACTTCATCAAGCCTACTCTGCTTGTTCATCAACTTCTGCTAGTGAAGAGGAGGCAGACTTCCTGCTGCAACAGCTAACACCTGAACGCATGTTCCCTACTTCTTTGTTGCTGGTCACCATCACTATGCCCGTTACATCACCCATCACCTTCTGGAGATGCGCTAACTGCTGCCACCAGATGCCAAGTCAGAGCTCATATCAGGTGCTTTTGTGTGTCGTCATCAGGAAGCATTTGGAATGGTGTGAGCTCTGATCAGTTCGGTGAACAAACTGCTATTAGAATTGGAAGGGTGCCTCAAGGGTATGACTCTTTCTCCAGAGATGGTAGCAGAGTGGATCGATTCCTTTCCTGTCACTGCCTACATCTCAGATACAATGGAGCACATCTCCCTGACTCCTCAAACAAGGACAATGAAGACCAAGTGAGAGAAAAGGACACAAGAATCGGACCACGTCACAAGGAGGAGGGGGAAGAAGAGGAGAAACTTGATGCAGATGATAGGCGCCGGATTTTACTTGAATTGTCGAATGTGTCTCATCCTCTTGAGAATCACTCACCACATCTGTACAACATTGCCAATGGTCGAATTGCTCCCCGAGAAGCGAAGTGAATGTTGAGGATTCCGTGGTTATAGGTCAGAAAATGGTTGCAGAGTTCCATGCATCCCTCCAGGTGGATTCATGCAACCATCTCATGCCCCATCAAGACAATGGAGCACTTACAGAAAGGAGTGAAAATTGGGGACAAGACGATCTTTGATCTAGAAACCATCTTCCTCAGGCTGTGACTATTGGACAGCAAAGACAAATGGAGCTAGGACCTATTTCCAGTTTGAGCTCTGCGCAGTACCCCCTCACTGATTGATGAATATGGGTGCTTAAGGAAAGGCAACAAAGCACCACTGGCACACAAACTCTGTGTTCAGGCACATACTAGCCTCTGCAACCAGATGTTACCATTGTTGACGCGAGCCAACTTCTCTATCATATTGTCTGGCCTTTCAGGGAACTGTGCAGTCTTAGTGAGTCCATCAAGACAAGGCTGTCTACCATTGCTGGTCAGAAGATCTTGGACTTTGACAATATTATGATGTTTCTGCAAAGGACATGAACGAGTGAGGCGTGCTGGCATTGGTTCCATCAACTATGACCTCACAATAAACACACCCCTGCCTAGTCGAGACGCCATCCTGAAAAACAAGCAGAACAAGTTGCAGCTGTCCAAGTTTTGAGTACCTATAACTTTGTGAAGGAGTTACTGTATCTCTCTTAACGGCAAATGGACTAGTATGGGTTGGTGGAGTTCTGTTACATTCCAATATGGCTACCTGTTCACCATAGTGGAAAGATGTCCAAAGGTTATCGCCGTCACGAGTTTAAACAACTGTGTTGAGAGAGGGGGTAGATACCAATGCCAAAAGAGAAGCGTGAGAAGAGATTTTATGGAACTTCATTTGGTATTTCCAATGTAAGAAAGGACAATGAGCAGGCCAAGAGACCCAGAATGCCAGATCATTGTATGGATGAGAAAGAGCTGAAAGTATAAGGGTTTTACTCCAGCCTATGTCGAAAATCCATGTGGGTGGAAGAGAAACAAAGCCACTATACCCAATGTTGAGGTTGGTTGTATGGGTCAGGAAATATCGTTTGAGAGCCGATACTTTCAGAGTTTACCCAAGGAAAGGCTCAGAAACTATGAACCAACACGAGTTTATCAACAGTTGAAAGCTGAACGTACACTCAGCATCCTGAACAACCTTTAAACCCAGAGATGAAACATTATGCTTGGTCATAACCCATGAGACCCAACGTGTGTGTCTGTGTCTGTGTTTATTGTGCACACAGACAGGGAATCAAATCCAGGTCCTCTGGTGAACCATGCCAGTGCTCTGCCATCTGAGCTATCTGGCCAAAGCTAATTCTAACCATTCACTTACCGAATCACTCACTCACTGACTGGCTGATATTAATGTTTGGGACCTTCTGGGTAACATAGAAGAAAGCTGAAATTTTGTGTGCCGACGGACATTGAAGCCGATACACCAGGAAAAATCACAGAACCCTCGGACTGGATCTGTAACTGAAAATGTAAATACATGAAAACTTAGAGGGGGAGCATTCGGGAGAGTGCAAAACTCCGCCGCCAATACTGCTGGTCACTCAAGTGAACCTTATATCTTATTCATTAAATATGATGTCAACAGTGCTGACAGTTATAGTTCTTTTCTCCAACATTTTTTTTTGGGGGGGGGGTTGGAAATCACTTAAAACATGTAAAATGCAAAAAAAAGAAATCGAAATTTGTTGAAAAAAAAGTTGGAAAAAAATTTTTTCTCTAACAATTTTTTGGGGGGGGGGGGGGTTGGAAATCACTAAAACATGTAGAAATGCAAAAAAAAATTCTCTATTTTTTTTTTTTTTGGGGGTAAATTTTTTTTGGGGTGGGGGGTTGGAAATCACTTAAAAACATGTAGAAATGCCAAAAAAAAAATTCTATATTTTATTTGGGGGGTAACAATTTTTTTGGTGGGGGGGGGTTGGAAATCACTTAAAACATGTAAAAATGCAAAAAAAAAAATATATTTTCTCTAACATTTTTTTTTTTTGTGGGGGGGGGGGGGACCAAGTCCAAATTTAATGGCATGATTCTTTGACCATACCTAACCCCCCCACCAATTTTCGTCGAAAATTCCGTAAGAGTTCCTAATACTGTTCAAAACAAACAAACAACACAGAAAGGGGTGAAACAGTAAACTCCATCATTCGATGGCGGAGGTTAAAAATAAGCATGCGGTGAGCGTCCAAGACAATGGAAGCACGGTTCGTGTGTGCGTTACAATTGTAAGCATACCCCACTCGTATTGTAGTCCAGTAGATATGCCCCAGAATGGCTGAACCTGAAACAAATTGCAATCGTTTTTTTATGTCTGGATCTTGTTCAGGGTCACTCTGAATGTCCAATATATAATAGGACAAAATAGGACCACCGAAGTGCCCTAATTTGCATAATATCAAAATGGCCGCCATTGAGACTTGGGGCTGATATCTCCTAAACGGTGCGTTTTACCCCATAAATGTATTATTAGCAGATAGGAAAGTGACCCAAGGAATCCAATTTCTCAAAATTTGTATATGATGTCTATATAGTCAGAAATGACGTCATAGGCATCATATATGATTCATAGTGTTCAAACAAATTCAAATCAATTCAAAAGAGTTTATTTTCCCTATCATATAGTATACATCGAGTTGACAAATAAACTATGCAACACAACATGTAACACAACAAACCCCTCCCCCCCATCAGGGTAACCTACACCAGCACATTCCACCTAAGGTAAATGGACTCAACGGCCAGTGACTCTTTGTTCAGGTGATCATGAGTGTATCGTTACAATACATCAGATTTATGTGGCTATTTTTACACTGTGGCATGATCATTTTGCATGCTTGTGTTAGACTGCTGTAGAGTGTACTGTGTATATGGTGTTTGTCAGATTGTTTGTGTGGGGTATTAGACGTCTATGTATGCGCATAGCATTAGTAAACTACTTGACTGATTTTCGTGGAATTAGCATAGCTTTGACAATATCCTAAAAACTAATTTTCCATCCACAGGCGACATCTACACCATGGATACACAAAGTGCCATGTGCGAGAAACAGCTTGATAATGGCCGGAAGATTTACTTTGACAGAGAAGGGTGCCCATAGTGTGAGGAAGCTGCAAAATCAAGAGAGTTCCATCAATGTGATGGTGGGCAGAATGCCACTCGAATGCAGACTAGAACTTTTGCAACAAAAATCTATACAGTTTTCGTTAAAACGAAAGTTTCGGGAGGAGCCAGAGCCGCCAAGTCGCCGTTCTATTTGAACCATATTTACTTTTTGAACACTGCTTCTCTTTTTTGGATTTCACAGACACCAACTCTGATGATTCTTACCCTGTTCGAACGTGGGACTTCCAGAGGTCATATCTTTAAAGCATGCACCAAAGGCCTCAAACGATCCTTGGGCAGAGAAAGTTCAGGGACGTTTGGCATCTTGCATATGACAGTCACCGCGAATGCCATTTACCACATAGTTTGTAGTGTAAACTTCAGAACAGGGAAGCAAATACCACTCCGTTACAGACGTGACACCAGCAGCAATATTCCACCGACTAAGCTCGGGAGGCGGACAAACATTCAACGACAAGAGGCATTCCTGCAGGTCATCGACTGACCTACAGAAAATGACTATGACAGCAACCAACACTCAACTGATCTCTGTTGATGAAATGTCAAAGATATGAAGACCCATACTCTCCAATGTAATGCGTGTTACAAGTTATTTTGAAACATTTTGGAGAGCGGTTGTGATCACGAACATAAATCGGCAGACCCGAGGCATTGTGACATTCAGGAAAGCTCAAGCGCAGATCCTCCAGAAATTTTATCGACACTCCTAAAAGGACAATGAAGCTGATGAGGAGCGCACGAATTATCAAGACTGCAGGTGAACTCATCAAAATCGGAGCATTAAAGCGCAGGACACTTCCAAATTCAACATACCCAGACCCAGTTCAACTTAGGTCTATTGATCTTAACTTGAAATACTTTGCCAGAATCACTTCAGCTTATTTGTCTGGTCTTTTCCCAGGTGTAAATGACCTGAAGGGTGCCACAATAGGCCATTGTATCATGCAAGCTACTAGGCCTCGAATCGTCCTTGCGCCCATCCCATTTGGGCTAGGTGTCCAACTGCACCATTTGTATGGTTCTAGATTTTTGATATGATAGACAGGTCTTTATGCTCATGGCTTATGCTTATCCTATGATGAGGTTGAGGAAAACATAAATTTAACATAAATGATATCAATGACGTCATTTTGACATATATGACGTCATATACAAATTTTGACGACATATTTGGATTCCTTGGGGTCACTTTCCTATCTGCTAATATACATTTATGGGGTCTAAAACGCACCGTTTAGGAGATATCAGCCCCAAGTGCTCAATGGCTGCCATTTTGAATTTATGCATATTAGGGCATTCCGGTGGTCCTATTTTGTCCTATTTTATATTTGGGACATTCAGAGGTGACCCCCTGAACAAGATCCAGCAAAAAAAAACAATTGCAATTTGTTTCAGGTTATAGTGTAAATTCTACTGGACTATGTTTATTATATAGTATATATATTGATAATATAATATTAATAATTATATATATTTCCTCTGTATATAATTATTTCGGTCATGGAGGAAGTGAGCCGTCCTTTTACACAAGTTTCGCGACTGCCTTCGCCCCTTTGGTTGGACAGCTCGCCCGACTGCGCACACAATCAAAATCATGCACCACCATTCTGTGTAGCACCATCGGCCTCACGTCTCGAGGGTCAGTCCAGTGCAATATGAATTGTCCCAGGTAAATAACCATGCTGTGTTATTATATGCGCGTAAGCAGTGCGCATGTTTTTTACTTCATGTATGTACAACGGGTTATTTAATTATGTTATTTTCAAGATGGTCTCGGCAGCGATCTGTGGCATTATACACCACCCAAATAAAGGGACGAGAAAATTATTTAATAAATGAAGGTTTATGAACGCAATTTCGGTTTTAGCCCGACTTTTCAAGGCTGAATAGTACGGAAATATAGAAGGGCGTTCCTTCATGCATGTAATTCAAATCAAGGAATGAACAATTTGCTCGATTTATATTGATATTGTAGTTGTAGTAGTTGTTGTTTTGAAGATCGCATCTGTTGAGTTAATGTGTGTGACGAAAGCCTGGTGTTGGTTTCACGGTTAAGTTGACTGGCATAAGTTCTTAGGGTCTTGAGTTTGAGCCCCCGTCGGGCTGTTAAATAACATCAGGTGGGTTCATTCAGCCTGTCATCCTTCCAAGGTTGGCAAAATTAGTACCAGCTTAGTGTAAACAGGGGGCACTGGATCAGCAGCACAGCCATTCTCCCAGAAATGATTGTAGCAAGGTGAATGAGAAATTAATTGGATTTGCTATAATGCTAGATATTCCCTTATTGTCGGATTTTTCCGTGTGTGTGTGTGTGTGTGTCTGCAACGCGAGGCTCCACAGCACGAACAGCGAACCGATTTCGATGAAACTTTGCCAACAGGTGCCATATGGGTGGGAATGTGCGGGTTTGAATTTCGTTGCCTAGCAACCACCCGTTGCTGTGCAGCGGCCGAAAAACCGCGTACGGTATTTTCAATACTTGTCCTTCAGTTTTGAATGTAGAGAAACGAGACTTTGGAATTAAACACTTCGAGATATT
Source organism: Eptatretus atami (assembly GCA_035128595.1). Classification (NCBI taxonomy): domain Eukaryota; kingdom Metazoa; phylum Chordata; class Myxini; order Myxiniformes; family Myxinidae; genus Eptatretus; species Eptatretus atami. The sequence goes on along the minus strand of CM068964.1, from coordinate 94,016,834 downwards.
TAGAAATTTTACTCGAGCCGATTTTGATTGAGGTTTATTTTTCAAATGGTAGTCCTTACAAAAATCGGTGTCTATTTACGTCATTTTTTATGAGGGCTTCGGAAAGTGGCGGAGCTTAGGGAAAGTGACGTGGTTGATGAAAAGTGGGAGTGGCGTAGAAAGTGGGCGTGGCTATGGAAAGTGGGCGTGGCTATGAAAATAGTGTGGCTCAGGAGGTGTGGTCAACAAGAGCATGAGAGAAGTTTATCGGGTTTTCCGTGTGTGTGTGTGTTGTGTGTGTCTTGCAACGCGAGGCTCCACAGCACAAACCAGCAAACCGATTATTTTTCAAATGGTAGTCCTTCAAAAAATAGGGTTCTATTTACCGTCATTTTTTATGAGGAGTGCCAGTTGGCAAAATACGCAATAGGAAAAATCTTGCCAGGCAGAGGAACAATTGTATGTGAACCAAATCGTCTTGGCAATGAATCTCCGTCGGTGGATCGGTCAGAATGAAAAGCAATCGTATCCAGCGCTTCGATCCTAGCGAATCCCTCGTCGCCTACCGGCTTGTAATAGTGTTTGTCATTGGCTGCTATCTCCACATGTGGGTGTGTTTCTGGAAATGGAACGGAGCCCTCCCAGGTCTCAAAGTATTCACCTTCGTGTGTCTATGTCCATGTGCATACGTGTGTGTGTGTGTGTGTGTGTATGCTAAAGATGGTATTACCTTCCTGTTTTTTCTGAGAATACTTTGCAATTTGTTCTCAACTACATCATCTTCTTTCTGTAATGGCCCAGAGTGCCACCAAGCACGATTGCATTTTTCTTCTTCTTCCGTATGCAGCACATGCCTGCGGGTAGCATCATTTGCTGAGGGCGCAGCTGTGCTACCGATGCAGTGCTCCCTGTACGTCAGAGCAGGAATTTGTAATTTGTTCATGATGCCGGCGATAGCTCGCCTGCTCTTCACAAAGGACATCATGAGATCCTTCAGGTACACCAACTAATGCCAACAGACGTAACGCCCAGTTTAACGTCTATACGAGGGACGGTGCACACAGACACCTCGTCCTGCATGCAAAACACCAGGATGACAGTTTCTTGCTGGGCCGAGATTGAAACCCAAACTACACAGCTGAGACGTGAGTGTGCGTACCTCGAGGCTAGCCTGCCAGCCCTCATTGCATTCTGGGTAACTGCATTACCTGAAATGTCCCAGCTGAGAAATATGGGACGAAAATGCATTGATCAAGTGGAATCCTTTCCACCGAAGACTCATCGAGTGAAATACCCACAATAAGCTTGCAATTTGATGCAACCAACAGTTATCAATGTTTGCAGTCAGTGGATGGCATAAACTAATGATTGGTTTTGGGATGCACACATGCATTGTGGGACATGGCCACGCATACCACACACGGGCTGTGCACCCACTGAGCGAAGAGGCGTGTCGTCTGATCAGCTCCAGCACTCAGTAGAAAGCATCCTGCTGGATCCCAGGCCAGGCCGTTCACCGATCCTGCATGCCCAGAGACCGCAGGATGAAGGTGCCATTCCTGCCAGGTAAATAAAAACGAGGGAGAGATATATAGGGCTCGGTGGTTATTAAAATATAAACGATGTACCCAACCAAACATACGCATGCATGTTAACAATGTTTGTCAACCATAGGTATACCAACTATGCAAATACAGTCCATGTCATTCTGCTTTGATAGAGGTATACCAAGCAGGACAGAAAATATGATGATACGTTATACAAAGATGATAGTAAGGCCTTTATTTAGCCTAGTGTGTAAGGGCTGTGCTCACCTGTGAATCACTGTCAAAACACCAAAGCTGGAGAGCACCATGAAAAACATAGCCCATTATGGCACAGCCATCATCACGAAACTGACAACCAAGAAATCCCAGGGTGTTCCCTCCGACATCACCTACGCGCACCTGTAAAGCACAATATTCTCACCAAATCATTATATCTTAACCAACACCATACTCCTCTTCACACATCATCTCACCAACCAGTTGAATCTATGACTTGATTTTATCCATCTCCACTAATAAATGGACAAATCATATATATATATATATATATATCCACGACTCAATGGGCTGGCACGATAGCCTAGACTCAGAGAGGTATGCACACCTGCCTCTGACCTGTCTAGCCTGGGTTTGTATCTTGGTCCAGCTATTTTCACAGATGTACAACTCTGACATTCTGGTGTTTCACAGGAAAGGTGATTCATGAATGTGTGTGCCATCTCTTTGATGGACGTTAAACTGGGGAATCCTGTCTGCCATCATTAGTTGATCCCACGCTATCCTTCGCGAAGAGTAGGCGAGCTAACAGCGGCATCATGAATAAATGCAAAATTCCTACCCTGACTGACTGCTGAGAAGCCAATGGTAAACCACCCAGCATAGCCCATTACAAGAAACTGCTTCAGCACCACCAACGCTGTGTAGAAAGTACGGTACATCTTCTCATCATGTCTCTATAAGCTAATTTCTAATCCACATGAAGTATCTACAGGTATGTTGAAACTTATTTTTTTGCTGATGGGGTGTGTGTGGTACACCTTTGTAGGCAGCATTCAGTGCCCATTCTGCACCAATAATTTTATAATACTTTCTGTATCATGTCTGTTATAATTCTCTCGCAGCCAAGGCATGAGCACAGTCTTTCCAAAGACTGACCTGTTCCAACCAAACCCCGGTGTCTGGATCAGGAGCCCATATGACCATAGTCTTATCCATCGAACAAGACAGGAGGCGAAGAGACTGCAAAACCCCTGTGTAACAAAGCACACAACAAGCACAATAATTTACAACAATACTAATTAACAATAATAATAATAATAACAAGAGCAAGAATAGCTTTGCAATACATGTTTCCTACTAGTCCCAATGAATGTTCGGGAGATAAAAATTAGTTTGTTTTAATGCACACTCGAGCCAATACCAGAACAAAAATGAGGAAGAAGAAACTCTCTAACCCACCTTGTTTCGTTCATTTCATATTAAAAATAACCCGATGTACATACATGAAGCAAAAACATGTGTACGGCTTATGTGGATATATAATGCATCCTGGTTATATACCTGGGATCATTCCAATTCCACTGGGCCATGAACCAACACCCAGGCCTAAGGCCTGCCGATCTGTGCTGCTTCATGCAATGGCAGCGCATGATTTTAATGGGGTGGAGTCAGGGCAGATGAACACTAACCCATGTATAATATGTGATATTTTCTAAGTCTGAAAAGGGTACAACTGTGAAAAATTGACGAAACAACCTGAAACTCGAACTTCTTCTGTAACGTATCATAATAAAGCCATGGACCAAGTTTCAGTTGAATATGTTAAAGGGTATGGGGAAAAGTCTGATAAACCACAGGTGGGACGGACTGACAGACAGATGGATGGATGGACGGACAGACGGAGATCAAACCTATAGCCCCCTACGGTGAAACCGGTAGGGGACTAATAATAATTAATAGGAAAGTCTTTCATATGCAAGAATCAAACACACAAACACTGGTCCGTGAATTATATATAATAAGGATACTTGACCATCAACAGTTTTCAGTTTGGTATTTGGTAATGAAAGGAATAACGCTCAAGGTACTTGACCATCTTTAAGATATAAAGCAGGAACCAATCCACGTAAAATCTTAGGAGTAGTGTACAGTTGGCCGGTAGAATTATACTCAGTTTGAAGAAATACGGAGACATTATAAATGCCCATTGTACAAAACTGCATTGTCTTGATCACCTGGCTAGGTTATTAAATTCCATGCTGTTTGTAAGAACATCAATGTAAATAGGGAGAACAAACTACACAACATGTACAAAAACAAGTTCATTGGAATGCTACAATATACAGAAGAGAAATGGAAGATAAGGTTTGGTACATTTGGCCAATAGTAGTCAATGTTACTTCTTGGCCTGCGTGAAAAACTAGAGAGGGTTGAAAGACCTATTGTCAGCCTCCTGTGCATGGGAAGTCCGTGCATTATGTGACACTCACCCTTGCTGGAGGAAGACTGCCAATGCACTCCGAGGACCCATCCATCATGGCCAGCCAGAACCGCCTCGGCTGTAACGATGAACTTCACAACTCGACCTGCAATCATGGTACAATGGAAAAGCAATACGACACAAAAAGACAGACAAAGAAAAACATATATTCAACATAATGGGGAGATTGAAATACTTCATTTGCTTTCCCAGTAACATATACAGAAGACCAATGGTCATGGAGCTCACCTGGCTGGTTGCCAAAAAGTGGAGTGACCGATGGACTAGGGTAAAAATAAGAACTGGATTTCGAACACACATTTTAGGTCAGGTAGTATTGACTTGACGTTCACAGTAGTGCAACTACCTGCTGTACATGAGCCTTAGTTTTTTTTTTTAATATTGCCTACTTCCAGTATGATTATGTCACTTCTTGTTGTGTCAAAATTAGCTTATTTGATAAGGTGCAACTCCAAGGTGTCTATAATTCATATTTTTAGAGATATTGCCCACTTTCTGTATTATGACATCACTGGCGGTCACATTGTGTTTTAGTTCAGCTTCTTTGAATCAAAGTCGATCATATATTTGAAGTTTCACATTGATCGGTTAAGCGATTTCAGAGGAGATGAATTTTAAAGATTTTCCTTTGATCCAATATGGCTGCCATACAACCTGACTGATGACTTCATCGTTAACAATCAATATTTCCCTTGGATAGTTCATCACAGATTGTAAGTTTCGTATTGATCGGTTAAGCGGTTTGAGGGAAAAAGATTGTTATATATTTTCCTGTAATCCAAAATGGCAGCCAAACTAGATCAAAACTCAAGTACTTTTGGGACCTTTAAACCTTACGGTGACCTACGTATAGGGCGGAGGGAGAGGGTGCCATGAACAAACTTGAGTTCTACAACACCGAAGATCATTTTAGCCAAGCTTGGTCACAATCCCATCAGCAGTTTCGGAGAAAAAGTTGCAAGTGTTTACATACGGACTGTCTGATGGACTGACAGGCTGACAACCGATAAACTCACCTGAACTATGTTCCAGGTGAGCAGAAATGAAGGCACCACATAGTATAGTTCAGGCCTTTGCTGGCTGAGCATCTATACTAGTTTGTGCTGCTTTCACTTTTGAATGTAAATCTTCCCAATTATGAGTTCTTCTTTTGCAAATGGCATTATTGACAACTCTCATTTCTGTTGGAAAATGGTGACTATTATTTATTTATCCCAGTGCAGGCACAAGTGCTGATGCACATATTTGATCGGTGGTTTTGGAGAGTAGCAGATCTATGAATTTATCGCTGTGGACATCAAAATATTTTTCACATAATATTAAGGTCTATATAATTCAACATTCCTATGGAAACAAATGAAACTTTGAACAAAGCAGTCACATGTATTAATCAATGTGACAACAGTAGAGAAGAAACGGATGTCACAATGGGAGAGAGTGGCTTTAACTTTCGCCGGTGATCAAACATGGCTCGTGTACATGGGTCACCTGCTGTGGACACGATAAAGGTATTTTCTGTCAATCGCAACGGCGCATCCATATCCTCCGGGGGCTTTTCAGTCTGGACACCAATCTGCCAGAGTCTGATATAGCCATCTTGGGAACAGCTAGCAAGCAGGAGATCTTCAGGACCTGCACACAGCTCCACAAGCATGAGGGATAAATGGTATCAACATCAGGTATACAAGCTCACAGATTCGATTGCCCGGCATGTGTGTGTGGAGCAGATATTGCAAAGACAAACCCTGGTAGTCTAAATAATCCGAGGATATTAAAAAAAATTCTGTATGATAAGATTGCACAATTAAAAGGCCTTATTGATTATATATTTGTGTTTATGCAAATTGATAGTCACATGCATTGCAGGAGGGTCAGTACAAGAGTAATGCCTCTTATTTTATTTCTCACTAAATATAATTACAATGAAAACCAGAAAGAACAATCAGAGATTGCAAGACCCTCGAGAACTTGTCTGTGTGGTGTAGTTTTGTGTGCGTTTGTATACTGGTGTCACATAATTAACTAGAACGGGCACTCAGTAGAGCGCATACCTTCGCAACGCTACATTTTGCCCCCCCCCCAAAAGAAACGTTGATTGTGAGGGTATTTAATCCCATACCACATCTGCCATCTCATATGTGTTATGATGGCTTAAAAACATTAAATTTCCTGTGTCATATCGTATATCAAAGATTGGGCATTGAATTCACAACATTTTGGCATTGGTTGCATGCAAATTGGATAAAAATCGACCGACACTAGGAAAAATGCAGATTTTGACCTTTTCATGACCTCGACCTTGACCTTTGTATCTTAATTTTGTAATTGGTACAGAGTGTGGGGAACAGAACAGTCAACATTTTGGTGTTGGTTTCATGCAAATCGGATAAGAATTGACCGTGTTATGACTAAACGCCGCATTTTGCAATGTCGTGCCCCCCCCCCTGACCTTTGACTCCCAACCGCTAATAAGGGTTATTACGTCATTGTGTCTTGTCACATATCACAAGATGGCACTTGAATTCTGAACATTTTGGCATTAGTTGCATGCAAATTGGATACAAATTGACCGCGCTATGGTAAAAAGACGATGTTGACCTTTTCATGACTTGACCTTTGAACCGATCGCTCCCAAAATCGAATCAAATGGTCCTCGATAATAACCAATCATCCACCAAATTTGCTACGATTCAGTTCAATACTTTGGAGTTATGCGAATAACAAACAAACAAAACACAATATTCCAATAAAATAAATACACAGCGATCAAAACATAACCTTCGCAACAAAGTTTGCGAAGGTAATGAGAGACATAATTAGAACTGCCACTTTATAACTGCTGGCAGTGATGACCGGTTACCAAGATGTCCTGCTTTGATGCAACCCCACTTTGATTGGACACCTGACCTATCCAATTCTTACAGATTTACTCGCGAAGGACCAGAGCTAAGAAACTTATGAACCGAACAGACTCATAATCAACATGAGCTGAAAGTGAAACGTACAAGCAGCATCCGATGGAACGTTAACAACCCAGAGATGGAACATTATTGCATGGTCATAACCCATGAGACCCAACGTGTGTGCTTCTGTCGCTGTTGTGTACTGTGATCTATCGTGCAAACCAGAATCAGGAATCATAAGATCACAAGTCCTATGTGAAGCCTGCCAGCTCTGGCCAATCTGAGTCTATTGCCAAAGCTAATTCTAAAGCATTCAATTTACGACTAATCGAAATCCTCAACCTCACTGCATCTTGGTCACTGATTATTAATTGTTTTGGGACCTTCGTGGGTAACATAGAAGAAAGTGAAATTTTGTGTGCCGACGGACATGTGAATGCCGATACACCAGGAAAATACAGAACCTCGGGACTGGATTGTAATTGAAAATGTAAATCATGAAAACATAGGGGGAGCACTGGAAAGTGCATAACCTCCGCCGCATAGAGCTGTGGGTCATCAAGTGAACCTATAACTTATTATTAAATTGATGCACACTGTGCCTGCTGCTATTGAGAGGTGTCTTTTCTCTCAATCCATTCTTTGTCATTGCTTTTTGATTGAGGGGGGTAAGGGGGGTGGAAATGCACTTTAAAACTATCGTTAGAAAATGCAAAAAAGAATCGAAATTTTTGTTGAAAAAAAAAGGTTGAAAAAAATTTTTTTCTACTAAATTTTTTTTGGGCGGCGTGCTGGGGGGAGGGGGTCTGGAATCAATCTACAATGTACGAAATTACGACAACAAAAAAATTCTCTTTTTTTTTTTGGGGGGGGGTAAATTTTTATTTTTTTGGGGTGGGCGGGTGCGGTTGGAAATCACATAAAACATGTAAGAATGCCCAAAAGAATGGCCAAAAAAATTCATATGTTTTATTTTGGGGGGGTAACATTATTGTTTGTTTATTGAGGAGCGGGGCGGTGCAAGATCATGTTGAATTCCCCACTTAAAGCCATGTATAAATAAGAGCAAAAGAAAAGAAATATTTTTTCTCTACAAATTTTTTCTTTCGATGTGGATGGCGCAGTGGGGGGGGGGGGGGGGACCTACAGATCAACATTTAATGTGCATGATCCTTGGACATACCACTTACAACCCCACCAAGTTTCGTCGAAACTCCCGTAAGAGAAAGTTTAGTTTTACACACCGTATAACTGTCCGAATAAGCAAGACATAGAAGCAACTGAAACTGGGTGGAAAACAGTAACTCCATACTCTTCGATGTGGAGGTTAACAATAAAGTGCAGGTGAAGGTTCTCCATGATCTTCCTATGGAGAAGCACGGTTTCGTTGATAGCTCCTACAATGTGTAAGCATCCACTCGGCATGTCAGTCCGCAGTTAGCACTTTAGTCTCTCCAAATTGGCTCGATGAGAGAGTCAAAATCTGCAATCGTTTTTTTTATTGCTGGATCTGTTGTTCAGCACCTGGTCACTCTGAATTGTGCCAATATTATAACATAGGCACAAAATAGAGACCACGGAAGTGCCTATATTGGCATAAAATCAAAATGGCCGCCATTGAGCCTTTGGGGGGCTGATATCTCCTAAACGGTTGCGTTTTAGACCCCGATAAATGCTTTTTAGCAGATAGGAAAGTGATCCCGCAAGGGAATCCAAAAATATGTCGTTTCAAATTTGTATATGATGTCATATATGTAGAAATGACGTTATAGGCATCATATATGCTTCATGACGTGTAAACAAATTCAAATCAAATATCAAAGAGATTTATTTCTCTCCTTATCATATAGTATACCCATCCGGGATTTGACAATAAACTATGCAACACACATGGAAACATACAACCCCTTCCCCCATCAGGGTAACCTACACACAGCACATCCAACCTAAGGTACATGGACTTCAACGGCCAAGCGTGAACTTTTGTTCAGGTGGATCATGAGTGTATCTGTACAATCATCAGATTTATGGTGGCTATTTTTACACTGGTGGGCATGACTTGATTTTGCATTTGCTTTGTGTAGTGACTGCTGTAGAGTGTACTGTGTATATTGGTGTCTGTTCAGATTGTATTGTGTGGGTATTAGGACGTCTTGTATGTACGCGCATAGCATAGGTAAAGACTATTGACGTTTTCGTGCAATTTAGCAATAGCTTTGGACCAATATTCCTAAGTAACCGTATTTTTGCTATCCACAGGCGACATCTACACCTGGATGACACACAAAGTGTGCCATGTGCGAGAAAACAGGCTTGATAATTGGCCGACAAACGTTACTTGACAGAGAAAGGCCTGCCCTATTAGTTTGAGGGAAGCTGCAAAATCAGAGGAGTTTGCCATCAGATGTGATGTCTGTGGCAGCAGAGAAGGTCCCACTCTAGATAATGCAGACTAAGCTCCTTTTGTCAACAAGAAAATCTATACAGTTTCTGGTAAGGTAAACGAAAGTTTTCGGGAGGAGCAGAGCCGCCAAGCGCTCGTAGTCTACTTGAACGACCATATTCAACTGTATTTGAACACTGCTTCCTTTGTGGGGAGTAGCACGACACCAACTCTGATGATTCGGTTAACACACCTCTGTCAGAACGTCGGCATGTCAAGGTCTAATCTTAAAAGCATGCATGTCTACAAATGCTTCCTCAAGACGATCCTGGAAGAAAGTTCAGGGACGTTGGATCTTGCCATGGAGTTGCAGTTTCCCTACGCTAGCGGAGTCGATGCCATTTCACCACATAGTTTCGTAGTTGTGAAACTTCAGAACGGGAGTTAGTCAAACATCCTCCGTTACAGACGTGACCTCAGAGCAATATCACACAGACGAAGCTCGGAGGCGACAACACAATTAACGACAAGATAGGCATTCCTTGCGGTCATCGCTGACTTCTTACTAGGGAATGCATGAAATCGCAATAAACCATCATGTCACTGATCTTTTGATGAAGATGTCAAACGATATGTTAAGACCCATACTCTCCAATGTGATATGCGTTAAAAGTTAGTATTAACACTACTATTGTAAGAGAGCGGGTGTGATCAACTGAACATTAAATGGCAGGACCGAGACATTAGTGTGACATTCAGGAAAGCTCTAAGCGCAGAGTATCACTTGACAGGAATTTTAGACAGACTCCTTAAAAATGGACAATGAAGCTTGATGAGACAGCGACGAATATTCAAGACCTGCATGGTGAACTCAATCTGAATCGGCATTAAAGCGCAGACACTTTCCAACATAACATAACCCAGACTACAGATTACTTGGTCATTGAGTCTTGAACTTGATAATACTTTGCAGTAATCGAACCAGACTTATTTATTGTTCTGGCTCTTTTCCTAGTGTAAAGACACTGAAGGGTGCCACAATAAGGCCATCTGTATCATGCAAGCACTCTAGGCCTCGAATCGTCCATGTGCGACCCACCCATTTGGGCTAGGTGTCCAACTGGTGCACCATTTGTATCGGTTCTAGATTTTGATTAGACAGTCTTTATGCTCATGGTTCTATGCTTATCCTTGATAGGTTGAGAAAACATAAATTTAAATAATTAGTATCAATGACGTCATTTTCTGACTATTATGACGTTCATATACAATTTGACACATATTTGGATTCCTTGGGGTACAACTTTCCTTCATGCTATTAATACGATTAATGGGTCTAGACAACGCACCGTTTAGGAGATATAGCCCCCCAAGTGGCTCAATGGGGCATTTTGAATTTATTCAATTAGGGCACTTTTCCGCGTGGTCCTATTTGTCCTATTTTATATGGGCATTCAGAGTGACCCCCTGAACAAGATCAGCAATAAAAAAAATATTGCATTTTTAGGTATAAAGGTAATTCTGGGACTGTATTCATATATTGTATTAAATATATATATATATATATATAATACCTGTTATATATTTTCGGTCATGGAGGAAGTGACCTCACCTTTAAACAATGCACATCGCGACTTAGCCTTCGCCCTTTGGTTGGACAGCTCGCCGACTGCGCACACAATCAAAATCATGCACCACATTCTGTGTAGCACCAGTCGGCCTCACGATCTTCGGGGTCAAGTCAGTCATATGGATATTGTCCCAGGTAAATACATGCTGTGTTTATTATATGCGGTAAGCAGTGCGCCTGTTTTTTACTTCATGTATGTAGCAACGGGTATTTAATTATGTTATTTTTCAAGAGATGGTCTCGGCAGGCGATGCTGTGGCGATTAAATACACCACCCAAATAAAGGAGAGAAATTATTTAATAAATGAAAGTTTATGAACGGCAATTTTCGTGTTTAGCCCGACTTTTCAAGGCTGAATAGTAACGGAAATATAGAAGGGCTGTTCACTTCATGCATTGTATATTCAATTCAAGGAAATGAACAATTTGCTCGATTGTATAATTGATATTGTAGTCTGTAGTAGTTGTTGTTTGAAGATCGCATTTTGATTAAGTGTGTGACGAAAAGCCTGGTGTTGGTTTCACGTTAGTTGGACTGGCATGAAGTCTCTAGGGTTGAGGTTGAGCCCGACTGGCTAGTTAAATAAATCAGGTGGGTTTCATTCAGCTGTCATCTTTCCAAGTTGGCAAATTAGTAACCAGCTTATGTGTAAACAGGGGGCCAGGGATTAGGCAGCACAGCCATTCTCGCCAGAAATTGATTTGTAAGCACAGCTGAATGAGAGAATGTTAATTGGATTTGCATATATATGCTAATATCCTTATTGTCGGGTCCCCGGAGTTGTTTCCGTGTGGTGTGTTGTGTGTGTGTCTGCAACCGAGGCTCCATAGGCACACAGCAACGACCGATTTCGATGATAAACTTTGGCCAACAGGTGCCATATTGGGTGGGAAGTGACGCGTTTGAATTTCGTTGCCTAGCACACCCGTTGCTGTGCAGCGGCCGAAAAACCGCGTACGGTATTTTCGAATACTTGTCTTTAGTTTTGAATGTAAGAAACGAGACTTGGAATTAAACACTGAGATATTTAGAAAATTTTACTCAGCGCATTTTTTGATTGAGGTTTATTTTCAAATGGTAGTCTTCAAAACGGTGTCTATTTACGTCTTTTTTTATGAGGGGCTTCGGAAAGTGGGCAAGCTTAGGGAAAGTGACGTGGTTGATGAAAAGTGGGAGGTGCGTAGAAAGTGGGCGTGGCCTATGGAATGGCGTAGGCTTATGAAAATAGTTGGCTCAGGAAAAAAAAAAGGTGTTGGTCAAACAAGAGCTTGGAGAGAAGTTTTATCGGTTTTTCCGTTGTTGTGTGTGTGTGTGGTGTGTTGTCTGCAAACGCGAGTCCACAGCCACAAACCAGCAAACTACTCTTTTTCCAAATGGTGTCTTCAAAAAAGGGTGTCTATTTTACCGTCATTTTTTATGAGGAGTGCCAGTTGGCAAAATACGCATAGGAAAAATTTGCCAGGCAGAGAAACAATTGTATGTGAACCAATACGTCTTGGCAATGAATCTCCGTCGGTGGATGTGGTCAGAATGAAAAATCGTTCGCAGCATTGATCCTAGCGAATCCCTCGTCGCCTACCGGCTTGTAATAGTGTTGTCATTGGCTGCTATCTCCACATGTGGGTGTGTTTCTGGAAATGGACGGAGCCCTCCAGGTCTCAAGTATTCACCTTCGTGTGTCTATGTGTGCATACGTGTGTGTGTGTGTGTATGCTAAAGATGGTATTTACTCCGTGTTTTTTCTGAGAATACTTGCAATTTGTTTCAAACTACATCTATCTTCGTAATGGCCCAGAGTGCCACCAAGCACGACTTGCATTTTTCTTCTCTTCCGTATGCAAGACATGCGACTGGGAGCATCATTTTCTGAGGCGGCAGCTGTGCTACCGATGCGTCTCCCTGTACGTCAGACAGGAATTTGTAATTTGTTCATGATGCCGGCGATATCTCCTGCTCTTCACAAAGGACATCATGAGATCCTTCAGGTACACCAACTAATGCCAAGACAGGTAACGCCCAGTTTAACGTCTATACGAGGACGGTGCACACACGACCTGTCCTGCATGCAAAACACCAGGATGAAGTTTCTTGCTGGGCAGATTCAAACCAAACTAACAGCTGACGAGTGGTGTGCGTACCTCGAGGCTACCTGCCAGCCCAGTTATTTTGGGTAATGCATTACCTGAAATGTCCCAGCTGAGAAATATGGGAAGAAAATGCATTTGATCAAGTGGAATCCTTTCCACGAAGACTCATCGAGTGAAATACCCACAATAAGCTTGAATTTGATGCAACACAACAGTTATCAATGTTTGCAGTCAGTGATGGCATACCTAATGATTTGTTGGGATGCCACACATGCATTGTGGGACATGGCCACGCATACCACACCGGCGTGTGCACCCTTGAGCGAAGAGGGTGTCGTCTGATCAGCTCCAGAGCTCAAGTAGAAAGCATCCTGCTGGATCCAGGCCAGGCCGTTCACGATCTGCATGCCCAGAGACGGCAGATGAAGGTGCCATTCCTGCCAGGTAATAAAAACGAGGAGGAGATATATGGGCTCGGTGGTTTTAAAATACAAACGATGTACAACAAACATACGCTGCATGTTCACATGTTTGTCAACCATAGGTATACCAACTATGCAAATACAGTCCCATGTCATTCTGCTTTGATAGAGGTATACCAAGCAGGACAGAAAATATGATGATACGTTATACAAAGATGATAGATAAGGCCTTTATTTAGCTTAGTGTGTAAGGGCTGTGTCCATGTGAATCACTGTCAAAACACCAAAGCTGGAGAGCACCATGAAAAAACATAGCCCATTATGGCACAGCTATCATCACGAAACTGACAACCAAGAAATCCGGGTGTTCTCCGACATCACCACGCGCACCTGATAAGCAAATATTCTCAGCCAAATCATTAGATCTTAACCAACACCATATCTCTTCACACATCATCTCACCCACAGTTGAATCTATGACTTGATTTTTTCCATCTCCACTAATAAATGGACAAATCATAATATTATATATATAATATCCACGACTCAATGGGCTGGCAGATAGCCTAGACTCAGAGAGGTATGAGCACACTGCCTCTGCCTGTCTAGCCTGGGTTGCTATCTTGGTCCAGCTATTTTCACAGATGTACAACTCTGACATTCTGGTGTTTCACAGGAAAGGTGATTCATGAAGTGTGTTGGCCATTCTATTTGATGGACGTTAACTGGGGATCGTGTCTGCCATCATTAGTTGATCCACGCTATCCTTCACGAAGAGTAGGCGAGCTAACAGGGCATCATGAATAAATGCAAAATTCCTACCTGACTGACTGTAGAGGCCAATGGTAAACCACCCCATAGCCCATTACAGAGAACTGCTTCGCAGCCACAACGCTGTGATAGAGAGTACGGTACATCTTCTCATCATGTCTCTATAAGCTAATTTCTAATCACAGAAGTATCTACAGGTATGTTGAACTATTTTTTTGCTGATGGGTGTGTGTGGTACACTTTGTAGGCGCATTCAGTGCCATTCTGCACCAATAATTTTATAATACTTTCTGTATCATTTTTTTTTTTCCTGGTTTAAATAATTTCTTTCCTCCCCAGCAAGGGAGCAGTGTCTTTCAAAGACTGACCTGTTCTCAAAAACCCGGTGTCTGGATCAGGACCCATATGACCATAGTCTTATCCATCGAACAAGACAGGAGGCGAAGAGACTGCAAACCTCTGTGTAACAAGCACACACAAGCACAATAATTTACAACAATACTAATTAAACAATAATAATAATAATAACAAGAGCAAGAATAGCTTTGCATACATGTTCCTATAGTCCCAATGAATGTTGGCACGAATAAAAATTAGTTTGTTTTTAATGCACAACTCGAGCAATACCAGAACAAAAATAGGAAGAAGAAACTCTCTAACCCCTCTGTTTCGTTCATTTCATATTAAAAATACCGATGTACATACATGAAGCAAAAAATGTGTAGGGCTTATGTGATATATAATAATCGGTGTATTATTACTGGGATCATTCCAATTCACTGGGCCATGAACCAACACCAGGCTAAGGCCTGCGATCTGTGCTGCTTCATGCAATGGCAGCGCATGATTTATATGGGGTGGAGTCAGGGCAGATAACACTAACCCATGTATAATATGTGATATATTCTAAGTCTGAAAAGGGTACAAAATGTGAAAAATTGACGAAACAACTTAAACTCGAACTTCTTCTGTAACGTATCATAATATAAGCCATGGACCAAGTTTCAGTTGAATATGTTAGGGTATGGGGAAAAGTCTGAATAACCACAGAGTGGGACGGACTGACAGACAGATGAGTGATGGAGGGACAGACGGAGATCAAACCTATAGCCCTAGGTGAACGGTAGGGGACAAATAATAATTAATAGAAAGTCTTTCATATGCAAGAATCAAAACACAAACACCGGTCCGTGAATTATATATTAGTGGTACTTGACAATCAACAGTTTTTCAGTTTGGTATTTGGTAATGAAAGGAATAACGCTCAAGGTACTTGACATCTTTAAAGATATAAAGCAGGAACCAATCACGTAAAATCTTAGGAGTAGTGTACAGTTGTGTAAATTATACTCAGTTTGAAGAAATACGGAGACATTATAAATGCCATTGTACAATGCATTGTCTTGGATCACCTGGCTAGGTTATTTAATTCCATGCTGTTTGTAAGACATAATGTAAATAGGAGAAAAACTACACAACATGTACAAAAACAGTTCATTGAATGTACAATATACAGAAGAGAAATGGAAGATAAGGTTTGGTACATTTGGCCAATAGTAGTCAATGTTACTTCTTGGCCTGCGTGAAAAACTAAGAGGGTTGAAAGACCATATGTCAGCCTCTCTGTGCATGGAAGTCCGTGCATTATGTGACACTCACCTTGTGAGGAAGACTGCAATGCACTCGAGGACCATCATCATGCCAGAGAAACGCTCGGCTGTAACGATGAACTTCAACAACTCGACCTGCAATCATGGTACAATGGAAAAGCAAAGTACGACAAAAAAGACAGACAAAGAAAACATATTCAACATAATGGGGAGATTGAAAGACTTCATTTGCTTTCCCAGTAACATATACAGAAGACCAATGGTCATGGAGCTCACCGTGGCTGGTTGCCAAAAAGTGGAGTGACCGATGGACTAGGGTAAAAATAAGAAGTGATTTCGAACACACATTTAGGTCAGGTAGTATTGATTGAGTTCACAGTAGTGCAACTACCTGCTGTACATGAGCCTTAGTTTTTTTTTTAATATTGCCTATTCCAGATAGATTATGTCACTTCTTGTTGGTGTCAAAATTAGCTTATTTGATAAGGTGCAACTCCAAGGTGTCTAATTCATATTTTTAGAGATATTGCCCACTTTCTGTATTATGACATCACTGGCGGTCACATTGTGTTTTAGTTCAGCTTCTTTGAATCAAAGTCGATCATATATTTGAGTTTCACATTGATCGGTTTAAGCGATTCAGAGGAGATGAATTTAAAGATTTCTTTGATCCATATGGCTGCATACAACCTGACTGATGACTTCATCGTTAACAATCAATATTTCCCTTGGATAGTTCATCACAGATTGTAAGTTTCGTATTGACGGTTAAGCGGTTTGAGGGAAAAAAGATTGTTATATATTTTCCTGTATTCCAAAATGGCAGCCAAACTAGATTATAACTCAGATCTTTGACTTAAACCTTACGGTGACTACGTATAGGGCGGAGGGAGAGGGTGCCATGAACAAACTTGAAGTTCTACAACACGAAGATCATTTTAGCCAAGCTTGGTCACAATCCCATCAGCAGTTTCGGGAAAAAGTTGCAAGTGTTTACATACGGACTGTCTGACGACTGAAAGGCTGAAACCGATAAACTCACTGAACTATGTTCCGAGTGAGCAGAAATGAAGGCAACACATAGTAATGTTCAGGCCTTTGCTGGCTGAGCATCTATTCTAGTTTGTGCTGCTTGCACTTTTGAATGTAAATTTTCCCAATTTGAGTCTTCTTTTTGCAAATGGCATTATTGACAACTGTCATTTCTGTTGGAAAATGGTGACTATTATTTATTTATCCCAGTGCAGGCAATTGCTGATGCACATATTTGATCGGTGGTTTTGGAGAGTAGCAGATTATGAATTTATCGTGTGGACATCAAAATATATTTCACATAATATTAAGGTCTATATATCAACATTCCTATGGAAACAAATGAATTTGAACAAAGCAGTCCACATGTATTAATCAATGTGAAACAGTAGAGAAGAAACGGAGTCTAAATGGAGAGAGTGGCTTTAACTTTCGCCGGTGATCAAATCATGGCTCGTGTACATGGCTCACCTGCTGTGGACACGATAAAGGTATTTTCTTGTAATTCGGCAACGGCGATCCATATCCTCCGGGGCTTTTCAGTCTGGACACCAAATCTGCCAGAGTCTGATATAGCCATCTTGGGAACAGCTAGAAAGCAGGAGATCTTCAGGACCTGCACACAGCTCACAAGCATGAGGGATAAAAGGTTTAAAATCAGATGGTATACAAGCTCACAGATTCGATTGCCCGGCATGTGTGTGTGGAGCAGATATTGCCAAAGACAAACCTGGTAGTCTAAATAATCCGAGGATTTTAAAAAAAAATTCTGTATGATAAGATTGCACAATTAAAAGGCCTTATTGATTAATATATTGTGTTTATGCAAATTGATAGTCAATGCATGCAGGAGGGTCAGTTACAAGAGTAATGCCTCTTATTTTATTTCTCACTAAATATAATTACAATGAAAACCAGAAAGAACAATCAGAGATTGCAGACCCTCGAGAACTTGTCTTGTGTGGTGTAGTTTTGTGTGTGCGTTTGTATACTGGTTCACATAATTAACTAGAACGGGCACTCAGTAGAGCGCATACCTTCGCCGAACGCTACATTTTGCCCCCCCCCCAAAAGAAACGTTGATTGTGAGGGTATTTAATCCCATACCACATCTGCCATCTCATATGTGTTTTTGATGGCTTAAAAACATTAAATTTCTGTGTTATATCGTATATCAAAGATTGGGCATTGAATTCACAACATTTTGGCATTGGTTGCATGCAAATTGGATAAAAATCGACCGCACTCTAGGAAAAATGCAGATTTTGACCTTTTCATGACCTCGACCTGACCTTTGTACTCTTATTTGTAATTGGTATCAGAGTGTGGGGAACAGAACAGTCAACATTTTGGTGTTGGTTTATGCAAATCGGATAAGAATTGACCGTGTTATGACTAAACGCACGCATTTTGCAAGTGTGCCCCCCCCCCTGACTTTGACTCCCAACCGCTAATAAGGGTTATTACGTCATTGTGTCTTGTCATATCACAAGATGGCCTTGAATTCTGAACATTTTGGCATTAGTTGCATGCAAATTGGATACAAATTGACCGCGCTATGGTAAAAAGACGATGTTTGACCTTTTCATGACTTGACCTTTGAACCGATCGCTCCCAAAATCGAATCAAATGTCCTCGATAATAACCAATATCCCACCAAATTTGCTACGATTCAGTTCAATACTGTTGGAATTATGCGAATACAAACAACAAACAAACAAAACACAATATTCCAATAAAATAAATCAACCAGGATCAAACATAACCTTCGCAACAAAGTTTGCGAAGGTATGAGAGACATAATTAGAACTGCCACTTTATAACTGCTGCAGTGATGACCGGTTACCAAGATGTCCTGCTTTGATGCAACCCACTTTGATTGGACACCTGACCAATGACTTTTTAATTATTATCAATTGAATCAGAATGAATTATAAAA
>CM068964.1:93985124-93998005 GCA_035128595.1 Eptatretus atami | reverse complement strand
ATGACTTTTTATTATTATTCAATTGAATTCAAATGGATTAAAATCAATTCAATTCAAATCAAATGGAAGACCAAATAGGTACAGTCCTGCATTGGAGTAATCAGAAGGAACCCAAACAGGAAAAAAGCAAAAGGAAGTCATCAGGAAGAACCTGGATAGGATTCACATTTCAGCAACTACTCCTCTACCTTAAACCCACCAGGCACAGCCAAGTGAACCTTTCAACAACATAATAATAAAAATAAAAAGCAAACCAAATAAATAAAATAATAATAATTCTGGCTGCCAGACCATGTATCCGATCAAGTTGAAATTTAAAAACATGTATTCCACTCTCTACTGGGCATAATTGGGAAGTTTCATGTCGATTGATTAAACGGTTCAGAGAAAACATTATTTAATATTTTTCTTAAGAATCCAATCATGGCTGCCAAACCATGTGACCGTATGATGTCATACATGTGAACCTTTTGTTCCTCATGGTATGGCGGTCATACGTGTAAAGCATTGGTACCCAACCTGCGGCCCGCGGAGCCCTATACTGCGGGCCCGCGAGGACTTTCCATTCAAAACACATTTCCACGTAGCAATTTTAAAGGGTTAACATGCACTGCCAGCGGCCGTGACCTGAAGCCTTACACAATGCCGCTGCGGCCACTGCCGCTTACCGCCGGGAGGAATCAAATCAATTTGATTTTACCTTCCGCATCTTGCGGCAGTATTTAAAATTAATTACACCCCGAACGGATATTTGTTCAGAATTACAGTGCGTGAACAATCAATCGATCGAATACATATAAAATTTATTAATTAAAAAACAATACTCCAATAAACCCCAAACGTTGTATCGATTTCTCAACACAACGTTGTGTGACAGTATCAAGTTTCTCAATAAATGCATCAATTTTTTCTGGCTCCAACATCCTTGGAGTAGTGAATGCGGCCCGTGGGATCAAAAGGTTGGGGACACTGGTGTAAAGTTTCGCCTCGATCTGTTCAGCAACTTCAGAGAAGATTTTTGAAGGTTTTGTGTTTTTTTAAACAAAAAGCCGCCAAATCACATGACCGATGATGTATCAATTTTTTTTGTGGACCATTTTATCCCTATCCTCAAAAATTTTGATCCTGATCCGATGTAGCGTTTGACACATGTAATTGATGATGTCATTTAAAAAAATCAAACTTATTCTCCGTGAGGAGTACGTGCCGTGTGCCAAGTTAATTTTTTTCCATGGAGCAGTTTCGGGGGTAAAGAGTCCAAAGTTTTTTCATTTTTCAACATGGCTGCAACACCGCGTGAGCGAGGACGTCATATTATTATTTAAAAAAAATTCTACATGAGTAGTTGCTCCGATGGTGAAAATTTCGTGTCAATCGTTCAAGATGTTGCAGAAAAATGAATTTAACCCTTTGAACCCTGAGCTCCTTGGACCTTCGCTCCCGCCCTGGGCTCCCTGAGAAAAATCTGGCCCTTGGGTATATGGAGGCTTGCATAGCGGCGGTAGCCGGCCCTCGGTATATGGAGGTTTGAATAGCGGCCGGTAACCGCCCCTCGGGTATATGGAGGCTTGCATAGCGGCGGTAGACCGCCCCTTGGGTATTGGAGGTTTGAATAGCGGCGGTAGACGGCCCCTTGGTATATGGAGGTTGAATAGCGGCCGTAAACCGGCCCTCGGGTATATGGAGGCTTGAAGTAGGGCTGGTAAACCGGCCCCTCGGGTATATGGAGGTTGAATGCGTCCGGTAACGGCCCCTGGTATATGGAGGCTTGATAGCGGCCGGTTAACCGCCCCTGGGTATATGAGGTGGTTTGGAATAGCGGCCGGTAGACCGGCCCGCTGGGTATATGGAGGTTTGAATAGCGGCGGTAAACCGGCCCTCGGGACTAGCTAATGGCAACCTCGGGTTAGTTGGAATAGCGGCCGGTAACCGGCCCTCGGGTATATGGAGGCTTGCTATACGGCACGGCTAAGACCGGCCCTTGGGTATATGGAGGCTTTGAATAGCGGGGTAAACCGCCCCCTCGGGTAATGGAGTTGAATAGCGCCGGTAAACCGGCTCCTCGGGTATATGGAGGTTTGAATTAGCGGCCCCGTAAGCGGCCCCTCGGGTATATGGGGCTTGGCATAGTTGGCCCGGTAACCGGCCCCCTCGGTAATGGCTTGAATAGCGGCCGTAAACCGCCCCTCGGGATTATGGAGGCATGGAATAGCGGCGGTACGGCCTCTGGGTTATGGAGTTGAATAGCGGCCGGTAAGCTGGCCACTCGGGTTCGAAGGGTTAAAAGGAACAAACTGAAAAATTGTGGTGGAACCGGAAGAATAATCTCTACATATAAGACAAGGAAACTGGCCGTTCGGCCATTCCCTGTCACGCTATTGATGTGTGAGGCTCGGTGCAATATGAGTTGGCTCCTACAAGATTGAATAATTAAATGTATTGTTTATCAAAATCTGATTCCATATTTGATGATCAGAACTCATGGCCTAAAATAATTATGTCGAAATCTCGAGTGAAATCGAATAAAATTAGGAAAAAGTGATTTCTTTCTAACCCAACATATTTAAAATATGCTCACGGGAGGTGAAGGTAAAAATGTCTCCAAAATGCATTTTCTTTTCACTCTTTTTAAGGTAATTATTGCACATCTGATTGTATTTTACACCGTCCAGGAATCCAGTCGCGATTCTTCGATTCGGATTTCTACTTTTATTATATGTGACAATTTTAACTATAGATACACATTAAATCACCAGTGTTATTTATTAACAGTGTGTTACGATATGACCTCGAGGTACCCACACTCGCCTCCAAGCGTCTCGTGTGGCGTTTGAATCTCGACCTAGCTAACAATGTCATCCTGGTGTTCTTCACAGGCAGGGTGAATCATCAATGTGTGTGTCGTTCCTATGCGTTAAACTGGGTGTCCTATCGTCCGACATTAGTTAATGGACGTTAGAAGTCCCCATGGTGGTCCTCACGAAGAGAGGGCGATTTATCGCCGGCACCGAGGCCAGTTACAAATTTCCTGCCCGGAAGCAGCAGGGATAAGAGAGTGGCATGTGTACGTGTCCAGCCTGTGGGTCCGCCCAGATAGCTCGGCATGGCAGAGCACACTGGTACGGTTTCCACAGGGACCTGGGTTCGATTCCTGCCTGGGCATGCAATTTTTTCCCCCACATATACATTTAATTAAATAACTGTTCTCTGTTCCGTATGCAATCTAGCACGGTAGCCATTTTGAAAGCATGGGTGATGGTCATGTGACCAATCAGTGCGCGCGCCCAACCGAATAGGCTGAGATTACAAACCGTACAGCACACTTCCAAAGGAGGTGATCTGAAAAACAAGGGCCAGAGAGTCTTGACAAATCACCCCAATCAAATCTGCTGTAACGAGTGCTCTGACTGTTTACCGAAGTGAAGCTAAGCACTCCCTTTCACACTCAAACCTCCACAGTGTTGTTGTTCTTTGGTACCAAAGTAGATATTCCTTGATTTGGAAAACACACCTCTCTCCCTCCCAACACCCCCTCAACCACTTCCCATCCTCATTGTCTATAATAGAGCAGTTCAATGAAGCCCCCTTCACTTGTGCAACAAGCAATACCAATTTCACACTACGGTATAGGATCTGTTGTGGCAAGTGCACAGAGTTACACACTGTGGAGATTGAGCGTAGGACGTGAAAAGTTCACAGACTACGAACACCACTTGTACGCAACCACGGAGACAGCAGTAAGAAAAGTATCCCTAACCCACCAAACCAAAAAAATTCCAAAGACAGGTGCAAACCGGAGATGGAGAGCGAACCAGCAACAATTACAGCCCAAATGACAGCAAAAAAGAGAAATATAAAACAAAACATGAACAAATATACACCGACACCTGGGGACAATGACAAAGAGCAGGAAGGTATTTAAAAACAAAAAAGGAGTTGGACAGATTGGGCTCATAGACAAAGATGGCTCATTGGAATGGCTATGAAGAGGTCAGCTCAACTGGGACGGAGAACAAAATAATGCCAAGACCACGGACACCGATTCCAACGGCTTCAAGAAAAAAGGTAGAAGCAAGAGAAAAATCAAGCAAGAACCACTCTCTGCTACCGGTGTAAAAAGAAATTCATGAAATATGAACAAAAAGAACTCAATGAAAACAAGGACCTCATGCTCACGGACGGCCTAGATGAACACCCATGAGCGTGAACATAGAAAACACAAAGCCCTGCCGCTGGATATCGTACTGACGGTACAAAAAAGAAAAGAGGGCATTTCTAATTGAGGTTTAATACCCAGTGATTTTGGCCTAAACAATGCAGAAATTCAGAAAATGAACCCGAATACCAAGACCTGCTACAAAATTACTTCAAAAGCATCTTTGAAGCTGAAGAACACCAATGATAATATCTTGGAGCAATATGGGAATGGATATAGAAACAACAACCACATGACGCAATCGACGCAGGACGACGCACTGCACGCACACAGCACTTCTGAACTTTGCCCCCCTTCACTTTGAAATAAAATTTGCTTCGCAATTACAGACAAGGGTTGAAAACCCCATCCTTGCCCATTTTCCATCACACAGGTGAACGAAGAAGGCCAAAAATGAACAAGGGCACTGAAGAATGCACAATGATTATAGGTTTATTCACAATGAACCGGCCTGTCACCAGTTTCGTCTTACTGGGGAATCCTTAGAACTAGTGCGAAACCTGACATTCACACCCCAATCACACATTACAAAACCCACCAGCCTGACCATCAAATGGTTCGGTATACTCAGTTATCGCTTTCAATTAATCTTTCAATCATGCTGGTGTTGGCTTAATGGTTAGGATGGTGGTCTTGGATCCCAGGATCCTGAGTTCAAATCCCAATTGGCTGTTGAATTAATACCAGGTGGGGTTGACTTCAGCCTGTCATCCTTCTGAGGTCGGCCAAAAATGAGTACCAAGCCTGCTGGTATCCTGTGTTGGAGGGTGACCCGTCCTGGATTGTACCCAATAGCCAAGGAGACTGCTTAGCGCGCACCAATGCTCTGCACAGAGTATAATCCTAATGGATGGATGGATTAATCTTTGATATCCATATGTCATATTATTTTCTTTCCTATGGACATTTTGTGTACAACTAGGGAGAATCGGATGGGGAAATAAACAGGAAAGGAGGACAGGAGCAAATGTGGCGAATGCTTTCCCAGATACACATCCGACATCGATATGCCGAACACCTACTGATTTCACCTGGCAGAACGCAGTATGCATCATTGTATGAAACTCGTCATTGTACGAGTCCGTGTAATTTGTTAATGGGGACGTGGAATGGTTTTGTTGTGTGGGACACACCGTTGACAGCGAAAATCGAGATCTCGTACCCAGTCTTTCGTGGCCAAATAAGTCCTCTGTTTCAATCAACATCTGTGGCATACATCGGACCACACGAGTCACGACAAAATTGTCACATTATAAAATAACTCCAGGTCACTTCCATGAGACACACCTGAATTTTTGTAATGAAGCGGAGACGTTCAAAGAATATGAGGTGTACTGATCCTAGATCTGGTACATGTGAACTGAACATATGACTTTGATCCGAGGCATTTGTCTGACAAAAGAGTGAGCGCGGAGGAAGCAGCAAACATTAGTAATGTCTAATATTAAACTTCTTCAGTGCCCCATGAATCGAACGTAACCCTGAGATAGTACCGGATTTTTCAGCATGTAAGTCAGTACTTTGTTCTCGGAAGACCGGGGCCTCGACGTTAGAGCTCCAAATCGATTTATCTAGCGTTTTAAGACATATATGTGGCTTGTTTTGAAACTGGGCACATTTATAAGAATAGGACAACAAACTGCGGTTGAAAAATTATTTACATTGCCTAATTTATCGTCCGAAAGGTAAGTCCCAAATAGTTACTTCAAAATACTTTGCGACAAAACAGGCTCATCAATATTGATGACGCCTGGAAGTACAGCTAGCCTCAATGTGTTGTAATGTCGGGGAGATTAACCAAGCACGCTCTATCTCCTGTACTGGCAGTTTTGCGTAACTGAGGTAGTTTGATCCAACTTCAACTTATTTACTACCACATCCACTTATATTCCAAAAATATGGCATATTACCACTGCAGTCTCACCTTGCAGGGAAACTAATTGCAGGGACATATATACAGCTTTATAACATATATACAAGTCTGAAGACCGACGATGGTTCACGAGCCCCGTATTTACCGATGATATTTTTTCAGAAGTCACAGGATGAACAATATGATAATGTTTGACCAAGATGATAAAATGATCAACATTCTATGTTGGTACCCGAGGGGGGGGGAAACCGATCGTTAATTAGGCTGCAAAATGTCGAAAACCGCGCGTTTTCCATTCTAACACCTTTTTTAAAAAAATTTGACCTTTGATAACCCTTTAAAGGTCACAAAACCAATGTTGATGACATTAAAATAAGGACAAACAGGATAATTTACTGTTGCAGATTAGCGCTGTATTTTTGGAGTTTAGTTGTTCGTTATTCCCTCTGTATACATACGACCATACTTTCAAACTTCTCTGTGTCTAACTCCATATCACCTTCTCTCGGTCGCATTCTCCTAACACCTTCATCCTTTATCCCCTTTCCTTCTCTTCCCTCTTTTTTTTTTTCAATTCAAATCAAATGGAAGACCAAATAGGTACAGTCCTGCATTGGAGTAATCAGAAGGAACCCAAACAGGAAAAAAGCAAAAAGGAAGTCATCAGGAAGAACCTGGATAGGATTCACATTTCAGCAACTACTCCTCTACCCTTAAACCCACCCAGGCACAGCCAAGTGAACCTTATTCAACAACATAATAATAAAAATAAAAAGCAACCCAAATAAATAAAATAATAATAATTCTGGCTGCCAGACCATGTATCCGATCAAGTTGAAATTTAAAACATGTATTCCCCATCTCTACTGGATCATAATTGGGAAGTTTCATGTCGATTGATTAAACGGTTCCAGAGAAAACATTATTTAATATTTTTCTTAAATCCAATATGGCTGCCAAACCATGTGACCTATGATGTCATACATGTGAACCTTTTGTTCCTCATGGATAGGCGGTCATACGTGTAAAGCATTGGTACCCAACCTGCGGCCCGCGGAGCCCTATACTGCGGCCCGCGAGGACTTTCCATTCAAAACACATTTCCACGTAGCAATTTTAAAGGGGTTTACACCAATGCCGCTGCGGCCACTGCCGCTTACCGCCGGGAAGAATCAAATCAATTTGATTTACCTTCCGGCATCTTGCGGCAGTATTTAAAATTAATTACACCCCGAACGGAAATTTGTTCAGAATTACAGTGCGTGAACAATCAATCGATCGAATACATATAAAATTTATTAATTAAAAAAACAATACTCCAATAAACCCCAAACGTTGTATCGATTTCTCAACACAAACGTTGTGTGACAGTATCAAGTTTCTCAATAAAATGCATCAATTTTTTCTGGCTCCAACATCCTTGGGAGTAGTGAATGCGGCCCGTGGGATCAAAAGGTTTGGACCACTGGTGTAAAGTTTCGCCTCGATCTGTTCAGCAACTTCAGAGAAGATTTTTGAAGGTTTTGTGTTTTTTTAAACAAAAAAGCCGCCAAATCACATGACCGATGATGTCATCAATTTTTTTTGTGGACCATTTTATCCCTATCCCTCAAAAATTTTGATCCTGATCCGATGTAGCGTTTGACACATGTAATGATGATGTCATTAAAAAAATCAAACTTATTCTCCGTGAGGAGTACGTGCCGTGTGCCAAGTTTAATTTTTTTCCATGGAGCAGTTTCGGGGGTAAAGAGGTCCAAAGTTTTTTCATTTTCCAACATGGCTGCAACACCGCGTGAGCGAGGACGTCATAATTATCATTAAAAAAAATTCTACATGAGTAGTTGCTCCGATGGTGAAAATTTCGTGTCAATCGTTCAAGATGTTGCAGAGAAAATGAATTTAACCCTTTGAACCCTGAGCTCCTTGGACCTTCGGCTCCCCTGCCCTGGGCTCCCTGGAGAAAAATCTGGCCCCTTGGGTATATGGAGGCTTGCATAGCGGCCGGTAAGCCGGCCCCTCGGGTATATGGAGGTTTGAATAGCGGCCGGTAAGCCGGCCCCTCGGGTATATGGAGGCTTGCATAGCGGCCGGTAGACCGGCCCCTTGGGTATATGGAGGTTTGAATAGCGGCCGGTAGACCGGCCCCTTGGGTATATGGAGGTTTGAATAGCGGCCGGTAAACCGGCCCCTCGGGTACAAGGAAGGCTTGAATAGCGGCCGGTAAACCGGCCCCTCGGGTATATGGAGGCTTGAATAGCGGCCGGTAAACCGGCCTCTTGGGTATATGGAGGTTTGAATAGCGGCCGGTAAGCTGGCCACTCGGGTTCGAAGGGTTAAAAGGGAACAAACATGAAAAATTGTGGTGGAACCGGAAGAATAATCTCTACATATAAGACAAGGAACTGGCCGTTCGGCCATTCGCTGTCACGCTGATTGGATGTGTGAGGCTCGGTGCAATATGATTGGCTCCTGACAAGATTGAATAATAATGTATTGTTTATCAAAATCTGATTCCATATTTGATGATCAGAACTCATGGCCTAAATAATTATGTCGAAATCTCGAGTGAAATCGGATAAAATTAGGAAAAAGTGATTTCTTTCTAACCCAACATAATTAAATAATATGCTCACGGGAGGTGAAGGTAAAATGTCTCCAAAATGCATTTTCTTTTCACTCTTTTTAAGGTAATTATTGCACATCTGATTGTATTTTACACCGTCCAGGAATACCAGTCGCGATCTTTTCGGATTCGGATTCTACTTTTATTATATGTACATTTTTAACATATAGATACAACATTAAATCACAGTGTATTTATTAACAGTGTGTTACGATATGACCTCGAGGTACCCACACTCGCCTCCAAGCTGTCTCGTGTGGGTTTGAATCTCGACCTAGCTACACAATGTCATCCTGGTGTTCCACAGGCAGGGTGAATCATCAATGTGTGTGTCGTTCCTATGCGTTAAACTGGGTGTCCTATCGTCCGACATTAGTTAATGGACGTTAGAGATCCCCATGGTGTCCTTCACGAAGAGAGGGCGAGTTATCGCCGGCACTGAGGCCAAGTTACAAATTCCTGCCCGGAAGCAGCAGGGATAAGAGAGTGGCATGTGTACGTGTCCAGCCTGTGGGTCCGCCCAGATAGCTCGGATGGCAGAGCACACTGGTACGGTTTTCCAGAGGACCTGGGTTCGATTCCTGGCCTGGGCATGCAATTTTCCCCCACATATACATTTAATTAAATAACTGTTCTCTGTTCCGTATGCAAATCTAGCACGGTAGCCATTTTGAAAGCATGGTGTGATGGTCATGTGACCAATCAGTGCCGCCCAACCGAAAATTGGCTGGAGATACAAACCGTACACACACTTCCAAAGGAGGTGATCTGAAAAGGCAGAGAGTCTTGACAAATCACCCAATCAAATCTGTAACGAGTGCTCTGACTGTTTACCGAAGTGAAGCTAAGCACTTCCCTTTCACACTCAAAACGCTCCACATTGTTGTTGTTCTTTGGTACAAAAGTGAATGTTCCTTGATTTGGAAAACACCTCTCTCTCCTCCCAACCCCCCTCAAACCTTCCCATCCTCATGTCCTATAATGAGCAGTTCAATGGAAGCCCCCTTCACTTGTGCAACAAGCAATACAATTTCACACTACGGTATAGGATCTGTTGTGGCCAAGTGCACAGAGTTACAACTGTGGGATTGAGCTAGGACGTGAAAAGTTCAACAGACTACCGAACACCACTTGTACGCAACCACGGAGACAGCAAGCCAGAAAAGGTATCCCTAACCCACCAAACCAAAAAAATTCCAAAGACAGGTGCAAACGGAGATGGAGACCGAACCAGCAACAATTACAGCCCAAATGACAGCAAAAAAGAGAAATATAAAACAAAACATGAACAAATATACACCGACACCTGGGACAATGACAAAAGAGCAGGAAGGTATTTTTTAAAAACAAAAAAGGAGTTGGACAGATTGGGCTCATAGACAAAGATGGCTCATTGGAATGGCTATGAAGAGGTCAGCTCAACTGGGACGGAGAACAAATAATGCCAAGACCACGGACACGATTCCAACGGCTTCAGAAAAAAGGTAGAAGCAAGGTAGAAAAATCAAGCAAGAACCACCTCTGCTACGGTGTAAAAAGAAATTCATGGAAATATGAACAAAAAGAACTCAATGAAAACAAGGACGTCATGCTCACGGACGGCCTAATGAACCCATTGAGCGTGAACATAGAAAACAAAGCGCTGCCGCTGGATATCGTACTGAGGTACAAAAAAGAAAAGAAGGCATTTCTAATTGAGGTTTAAGTACCCAGTGATTTTGGCCTAAACAATGCAGAAATCAAGAAAATGACCCAATACCAAGACCTGACAAATTACTTCAAAAGATCTTTGAAGCTGAAGAACACCAATGATAATTAATTGGAGCAATGGGAATGAATATAGAAACAACAACCAATACGCACGCATGACGCACGCACGCACGCACACACACTTCTGAACTTTGCCAAACCCCTTCACTTTGAAATAAAATTTGCTTCGCAAGTTACAGACAAGGGTTGAAAACCCCATCCTTGCCCATTCCATCACAGGTGAACGAAGAAGGGCCAAAATGACAAGGCACTGAAGAATGCACAATGATTATAGGTTTATCACAATGAACCGGCCTGTCACAGTTTCGTCTTACTGGGGAATCCTTAGAACTAGTGCAAACCTGCCATTCACACCCCAATCACACATTACAAAACCCACCAGCCTGACCATCACATGGTTCGGTACTCAGTTATCGCTTTCAATTAATCTTTCAATCATGCCTGGTGTTGGCTTAATGGTTAGGATGGTGGTCTTGGGATCCCAGGATCCTGAGTTCAAATCCCAATTGGCTGTTGAATTAATACCAGGTGGGGTTGACTCAGCCTGTCATCCTTCTGAGGTCGGCAAAATGAGTACCAGCCTGCTGGTATCCTGTGTTGGAGTGGTGACCCGTCCTGGATTGTACCCAATAGCCAAGGAGACTGCTTAGGCAGCACCAATGCTCTGCACAGAGTATAATCCTAATGGATGGATGGATTAATCTTTGATATCCATATGTCATATTATTTTCTTTTCCTATTGGACATTTTGTGTACAACTAGGGAGAATGGATGGGGAAATAAACAGAAAGGAGGGACAGGAGCAAATGTGGCGAATGCTTTCCCAGATCAACATCCGACATCGATATGCCGAACACCTACTGATTTCACCTGGCATGAACGCAGTATGCATCATTGTATGAAACTCGTCATTGTACGAGTCGGTGTAATTGGTTAATGGGACGTGGAATGGTTTTGTTTGTGGGACACACCGTTGACAGCAAAATCGAGATCTCGTACCCAGTCTTCGTGGCCAATAAGTCTCTGTTTCAACATCATCTGTGGATACATCACCACCACGCACAAAATCTGTCACATTTTAAAATAACTCCAGGTCCACTGCATGAACACACCTGAATTTTTGTAATGAACGGAGACGTTCAAAAATATGAGTGTACTGATCCTAGGATTGGTACATGGAACTGAACAATGACTTTGATCCGAGGATTTTCTGACAAAAAGTGAGCGAGGAAGCAGCAAACCATAGTATGTTTAAATTAAACTCTTCATGTGCCCCGTAATCAACGTAACCCTGAGATATACCGTATTTTTCAGCATATAAGTCAATACTTTGTTCTCGGAAGACCGGGCCTCGACTTAGACTCCAAATCGATTTATCTACGGTTTAAGACATAATTATGTGGCTTGTTTTGAATACTGCACATTTATAAGATATGACAACAAACATGGTGAAAAATTATTTACATTCCTAATTTATCCGAAAGGTAGTCCCACAAAGTACTTCAAATAATTTGCACAAAACAGCTCATCAATATTGATGACCCTGGAAGTACCAGCTAGCAATGTGTTGTAAGTGTCGGGGAGGAATTAACCAACACCTCTATCGTCCTGACTGGCAGTTTTGGTAACTAGTGTAGTTGATCCAACTTCAACTTATACTCCACATCCACTTATATGCCAAAAAATATGGCAATAGTTACCACTGCATTCACTTGCAGGGAAACTAATTGGCAGGGACATATATACAGTATACATATATACAAGTCTGAAGACGACGATGGTTCACGAGCGGTATTTGACGATGTAGATTGTTTCAGAAGTCAAGGATGAGACAATATGATAATGTTTGACCAAGTTATAAAAATGATCAACATATGTGGTACGAGTGACAGGTTATTAGCTGCAAAATGTCGAATAACCCCGGTTTTCATTCAACAACTTAAAAATTTGACCTTTGCATAACCTTTAAAGGTCACAAACAATGTTGTGGACATAAAATAAGGAAACAGGATACGTGCTATAGCTTTAGTTGGAGTTAGTTCGTCGAAGAAGGTCGAAAACCCGTTCGATTCCCACAACTTTGAAAATTTGACCTTGTGAACTTTAAATTCAAAGGTCAAGGATTATGACTTTGTGCAAACTTCCTTGGAACATTCCAGGAACAATATAACGTCATATAGGCTATATGCATTTCACACTCCTCGGATTAATTATCCATACTTTGATGAAATCAGCGTAAAAACACTTGAAAGGCCGCCACGGGCAAGGTGTTTGAGATAGAGCAAAATGGTTTCAAGATTTTAGGTGGGGAATGACCTCAAGATGTTGCATAAAAAATATTGTCATCCTAGCTCTCAAAGTTTGGGCGGTCGTATGATTTTTATGTCACAATTCGC
>CM068964.1:93966306-93982015 GCA_035128595.1 Eptatretus atami | reverse complement strand
TAGGAGCGAGCCTGCTGCCGATGGCAAAGCAAACCGACTCCCCCTCCACGAACTCACTGGATAAGGGCGTGCGATCACGTTCATCTCGTCTGTTTGCTGAGGACTGTGCGTCATATGGTCCGGTCCGTTATGCAAGGTCCGGTCGTTCACCTGCCGATGTTTACAGATAGGCGTGCGGTCAGCTTCGACCACGCCCGTTGTAAAGGCTTTGTTTTGCCTTGCCATGCTTGTCTGCTTTGTCCTTGCTCAGCCTGCGTGCCTGTCATTGCCATTCAATTGCCCTATGTCGTGTAGGAGCGCATACGGGACTTTGCACTGGCAGCCACACCGTTTGTTGTTGCGAGACTCGTCGGCGTGACGTGCAGGAGGTGGAGGCAGCACTCACGGACGCATTGCGCTCCGACGTGTAATCCATCCATCTACAGCTTGTTTTGTTGCGCAAGAACATGTGAGTTCCAGGTATGCCCGAAAGCACCGATCCGACTTGGCGGAGTCGTGCCGTGTTTTTCTGCGTCAATATCAGCGCGTGCGCGGGGACTGCCTGTATGCAGCAGCACAGGACCTTGCATTGTGCGCACGTGCCGCTTGTTTCACTGCGCCAATTTCAAAGGGGAGGCCATAGAATGGTGTGAGCAACCGGTGCCACATTCTGATCACGTATTATCCGACAACTAGGACTGCGTTGAGCAGCCTGGCTCCGCGTGTTCCCACAATTCTGGATCTGGCCATGGTTAGTGTAAAAAAATAAGGAGTAAGGTAGGAATTTGTTATGAGTCTTCCACTGCTGTGTTCATAGCGCCGGAATTAATAAGTCGTCTGTAGATGGTTTGTTAAGTAGTTATCGGTAGGTATTATTTTTGGAGCACGTATACCTAAATGTCGCACACTCAGGGATTCGAAGAAAACGTATAGTTGAAACTTTACACATGATAGGTAACACGAAATTTGACGACTCGGACGATCTTGTAAAAAGGGCGGTATGGTTCCTGCTGTGAGAGATTCGCAGTAACACCATAAGGTCGCGATTCAGTTAGATCCGATAAGTCTGTGTCATTAGCTTCCCCACGTTTAAATGATTATGATCGTGTTAACTAGGCGTGAAATCTTTTGAGATAGTGTGTATTACTGAATGTTATTCTTTGGGACAAACCACATTTAACACCTTCCCCGCTACGCTACTGAGATCCTTTCCAAACAAACAACACGCGATCCTTCCCAATAACAAAAGCAAACTCTATCAGGTGGGCGGATTCCTGCTGGTTTCCTCCGGCCTCGGGACGCCGTTCAGTTATGGTCGGTTCGGGAAAGTGAGATGGCGGAGATAAGGAAGCCCTTCTCGAGCTCCCAAGAGGAGCTGAAGGGGGGCGAGCGAAAATGGGAGGTAGCGAGGCGTTGAATGTGGATATAAGACACGCGACACATGGGGGCTTTTGTCGCTTTGGGTGTGGCGTCTCGTGGGTTCACTGGTTCTCGGGCATTGGTGTTTCGTCGCGTCGAGGTGGGTGCTATCTCTTGGCGGCCAAATCGTGTGTTTGTTCTGTGGTTGAGGCGAAGGACGCGAGGAGCGCCGCTTTGCCTGCTGCGCAGCTGGCACGCTGGAGAAGCGCGAGAGAGATCGCCCAATCGGACCAGAGGGTGAGGGTACTGCACGGTTGGGTCCGTCGGTCAACAGGATCCACGCCATAAAGGTCTACGACCTGTCTGCGCTCTCTGTCTTGAGGTGGCTTTCCTTTTGATGAATGTGGTGGCGATGTTCACGTAAGTAAACGTAGGACTAGATAATGCCTGATAGATCGGCGAGTGTTTCACCTGCTCGTATGTCTTTATCCCTGCACAGTGCATGAGTGCCTGTATAACGTTATATATAAATTTTGTGAATGGTTACGCCGTGTCGGTCTTTTTCCCATTGGAAACATATGATCTCGGATATATTATTGTGTTTAATACGTTCAATAGAATAGGATCAGGCGAGGTCGGCGATCAACATACGCCGTACACTGAGAAGGAAGGACGCGAGCGTTCGGCCGTGCACTCTGCGCCGAGGTATGTCTCCGGTAGGCTCCGCGGTACCTAGGTAATTCGATATTCGGCGATTACGTATTTGCCGCGGGTTAGAAATTGGCTAGGCCGTTGGTGGGTGTGAAAGCCACCCGTGAGAGGTTCCGGCTTGTTCCGAAGGTCATCGGTTGAATTAGTCGATACCGTGGAGTCTACTATTTAGGAAAAGCGGTTCGTTCGTCGTCCCCGTGAGTGGCCGGAATGTAAATATGTTGATATTTGTTTTTGAGATCAGATCCAAGATGCAGAAGTGGTGGTCATTTGTCAATTAGAGTGTCCACTTCTCAGCTCATGGTGATTTTTGTTCAACACTGGCCACAAGCAGTACATGATGGATTGATATGCACATCCTAAATATTTGTGACTATCAGAGATGACTGAGCGGAGAATGCGATTCTTGTTGGTACGGTAATAAAATATGGCTAGCTTTATTCGTAATCAAAATCGAAACAAGGGGGCGTGAATTTATCTTTTACTTGTTTAGTAAATATTTACAACTTTATGTCTTTAGACTTTATTGAGTATTTTTATTAAACATTGATATACTTATTTTGATCCTCCATAATATAGAGTATATTAATATCAATGACTCATTTATTCTAACGATTTATGAATTCATATATAAACAGATATATTATTTATTGAGGACTGTGCAGATAAAATGGAAAGGCAAGCTGGAGCGACATGGATATCTTCTAGGCTGCCACCTGACGATTTAGACAGCTATGTGATAGTGAAAATTTGTCTAAACGCTGCAATTTTGTAGAATGTTGGTAATTTGATAGTAACGTATAAAGAGCAGATTAACGCACTGTAAACGCTAGTATCGCTGGTTACGTGTAGTAGCTGAAACGTGTAGTAGCCGAGCCTCACAAATTTTAACAAGTGAAAAATTTCAAGACGTATGCCAGCGTATGACTCCAGTTCGCAAATAACGTGGCCATAAGTGTAGCACGTTACGCATTCGTGCTACAACGTCGACACTAGTTACTTGTAAGTCCCTCAATAAGTCGATTAACACGCTGCAATTGTAGTTGTTTTTTTGTTGTTTTTTCGGACATTGATGCATGTTGCCTCTCGATCTAGTGCGTTAAAATAATAGGCTGCCGGCAACGATATAAATTACTAACCAACTAGAAATCGAGTGTAAATACCATCATGCCGAAAAAAGAAAATAAAAAACAGATGACAGGCTGAGGTTCCTCTGTAACCATTTTTTATATCCCAATTCCCTAAACGTGCAATAGACGCATATAGCGTATGAGTTGAACACGTTGGTAAGATTGTGTCGTTCCGAAGACGTATGATAACGTCTAGATTACGTAAGTTGTGCGTGGAGATCTTTTACATAGGTCATGCACGTACCAGGTCAAAGCAGGTTTACCATAGAAGAATTAAGTTCGTAGCTAAAAATTTACCATAGAATGTTTCGACTTATGATACGTTACAAGTAAATGAGTCGACGTTAGATAACGACGCTAACGTGCTCTAAGTGCCACGTATCAGCGTGATGCGAACGTGACATACTTGGCATAGCGTCGAAAAATTGCAATGCGAAATTTGTCGACTTACCGCGTACTAAGACATATACACGTGCTCTAAGTATACAAAACTACCATAATGTATTCGAGCGTTCACAGGTTTTAGACAAATTTTTCATACTCGGCATATGTAGCTATAAAAGGCAAGGGGAGAGGCTTGAAATGTCGCGCGCAGTCTTAATAGGCAACGCCACGTTGATCCTGTACGCGATACTTCTGCCGCGCGCTTATTGCATACGTTAGACTTAATGGGGCATACGTGTGAACTCCGCGAACACGCTCAGGCATTACGTGGTATCGTTACTATAACTATCGAAACGTTCTGTGGATTAGTAATACGTAGCATATTCCAACCGTTATAGAACCAAAAACTGAAAAATAAAGCATCAATATAGTTCAGCGTAGCGCTAAGTTTTAATACATTTTGATACTTGCATTTACTCGCTGGCTTAAAACTCAAGGTTACAGGGCTTAATTCGATGCTTTGCTTGCACCATTTCTCTGTATGGTGGCCTGGATTCGGATCAGCGATTCAATATAAGTAAATCACGATAAATTATTTTTGATGACCGGAGAGATCTCTTTATTAAAATAGTGGAGGAATATACATATTTCTGATTTGGTTTCATGCCCAGATGCTTTATCTCCGGGACGCATCATTCCCATGACAAAAAAGGAAAGCAAAGGGTCATAGAACGACAGGATTCAATGCCAGGCTTATTGTTGTTGTTTTGTTGTTGTCTAAGATTCTTCATGTGCACTCGCGTGAGTATGTAAGCCACAACGCGCGATAATGAGTATTGAGAATTGAACTTGTGTTCTTTTTAATGATATATCGAGTCTCTGAATTGTATTTCAAGTCTAGCAAACATCGTCGTTGCTTTGATGAATAGTAAGGAGGGCAAGAAAGAGATAAGGAGAAGGAGGGGGGGAGAAAAGAAAAAGAGGGGAGGAAATAATGTGGGAGGGAGAGAAGAGGAGGGACAGTGGGGAGGAGGGGAGGAGAATAAAGAGGGAGGAGAGAAGAGAGGAAGGGGGGGAACGGAGGTGGGGAGAGGGGGCAACAGGGGTCGGGGGGGAGTGAGGAGGGGTGAGAAAGGGGGTGTTAGGAAGGGGGAAGAGAAGGAAGAGAGCGAGGGTAGAGACTCACAAACGTCGATTAAACAATGGGAGGGAGGGTGTGGAGCGACGAGGATGCAGGAGGGGGAAGTGGGGAGAGGACTTGAGTGGTGTAAGCATGAGGAGAGAGGGTTCTTGACTTCGTTGTAGGGACTTGGGAGAAGAGAAGGGGATAGGTGTGATTGAATGAAATGGAAGTACGTTAAAAAGCACATAAGTAGAATCGCGGAGTACGCCCGGCAGATTTCCATGGAAGGGGAGGAGTTTTGGGAGAGCAGGTGAGGGAGTGAAGGGAAAGCAAGCGTGAAGGAAGGAAGGCGCAAAGGGATGAGAAGTGCTGAGAAAGAGAAGGTGGACGTGAGGTTGAATGGAAAGCAGCGTGAGGGAGGGAAAGAAAGGTGATAATATGTGTCCAACAGCAACATTGTCTTAAACCGCGGGTGTTAATATATCGCGGAGCGGTTTAGAACCACAATATATGCCTGAAAGGCCTGCTTGCATCATGATGCTGTTGAACATGCAGCGACTTTCACCCTTGATAGCTCATTAGAATCGATTGTACTGCTGCCTTGGCGCATTTAAAGTTAACCTAACATCAATCCTTTAATTAGTTTTATTAGGAGGGGGGGGGGGTAGAGGGGTAGGAGAGAGGGCGGAGGTGAGAAGAGAGGGGTGAGAGAGGTAGGAGTGGAGAGTAGGTGGTAAGAGAGAAGAAGGTGGGAGAGAGAGGGTGGGAAGAGGTAGAGGAAGTGGGAGAGAATGAGAGGGTGCGAGAGAGTAAGGGTGGGAGAGAGAGTAAGGGTGGGGAGAAGAAAGAGGGTGGGAGAGAGAGTAGGGGGTGGAGAGCGAAGGGTGGAGAGAGAATAAGGGGTGGGAGAGAGAGGGGGGAGAGAGGTAGAGATGGGAGAGATGGGGTGTTCAAGAATGAGAGGTGGAGAGAGAGGTAGAAGGGTGGGAGAGAGAGGCGGTGAGCATATGAGTGGGGGGGGAGAGGTAGAGAGAGAGAGAGAGAGAGAGAGATGAGAGAGGGAGAGGTAGAGGGTTGTGAAGAGAGAGTAATGGGCGGGAGGAGAGAAGGTAGAGGGGTGGGAGAGAATAAGCGTGTTAGAGAGAATGAAAGGGGTGGAGAGAGAGAAGACGGTAAGGTGGGAAGAGAGGTTGAAGGGTGGAAGAGAGACAGAGGTGGGAGAGAGAGAAGAGAGGAGTGGAGAGAGGAGAGAAAGAGAGGGTGGAGATGAGAAAGTAGGAGGGGTGGAAGTAAGGAAGGGGG
Organism: Eptatretus atami; assembly: GCA_035128595.1. NCBI lineage: Eukaryota > Metazoa > Chordata > Myxini > Myxiniformes > Myxinidae > Eptatretus > Eptatretus atami. The sequence continues at coordinate 93,976,027 of CM068964.1, read as the reverse complement.
AACGACAGAAAGAAGGGGCTGCACATGCAGAGAAAGGAGAAGGGCGAAGAGAGAGAAAGAGAGGGTGGGAAGAGAGAGAAGGGGGTGGAGAGAGGAAAGTATGAGGGGAGAGAGAACAGGGGGGAGAGAACGAGTGAGTGGAGAGAGAAAGAGGAGGTGGGAGATAGAAAGAAGGTGTGGAGAGAGAAGGAAGGGGGAGAGAGCAAGAGAGTGGTGGAGAGAGAAAAGAGCGGGGGAGAGAGAACAGAGGGTTGGGCGATGAGAACGAAGAGGTTGACGAGAGAAGAAGAGGGTGGGGAAGAGAATGAACGAGGAGTGGTGGGAGAGAATGAGAGCGAGAGTCAAGGAAGAGAGAGACAAAGGGTGGGAGAGAGTGAAGCGAGGGGGTGGAGAGAGAGAAGGGGGAGAGAGAAAGAGAGGGTGAGAGCGAGAGAACGAGAGGTGGAAGAGAGGACGAGTGGGTGGGTGAGCAGCAATATTAGAGGGGTGGGAGAGAAGAACGGAGGGTGGAAGAGAGGAAGAAGGGTGTGGGAGAGAGAATGAGAGCGAGAGGAATGGAGAAGAGAAGAACGAGCGGGGTGGAGGAGAATGAAGGAAGGGGGGGAGAGAGAGAGAAGAGAGGTTGGGAGAAGGAGAGAAAGGGTGGAGAGAGAGAGAGAGAGAGAGATGAGAGAGGGGTGTGGAGCGAGATGAGAGCGAGAGAGATAGAAGAGAGCAGAACGAGAGGGTGGAGAGGAAATTAAGCGAGAGGGTGGTAGAGAGAGAAGACGAGAGGGGTGGAAAGGGAGAATAGAGACGTGGGGGGGATGAGAGAGTATGAGAAGTAAGGGTGGGAAAGTGAGGAATCGATGAGGGGTGGGAGAGAGAGAGACGGAGAGGGTGAGAGAGAGAGAAGAGAGGTGGAGAAGAGAGAGAGAGAGAGAGAGAAGGAGAGAGAGGAGAGAAGAGGGAGAGAAGTAAGAGCGACTTGAGGGATGAGAGAGAGAACGAGAAGGGGGAAGAGAATGAAGGAAGGGTGGGAAGAGTGAGAGATGAAGGGGGGGGGGGGGGAAGGGGTGAAAGGAAGATGAAGCGAGAGGAGGTGGGAAAGGGAGAATGAGAGCGAGAGGTGGGAGAAGATGAGAGCGAAGGGGTGGATAAGGGTGTGAGAGAGGGGGGGGTGTAGGGGGGAGTAAGGGGGAGGTGTTGGAGGAGACGAGTAAGGAGGGGGAGAGTGGGTTAGACAGGGAAGCACGGGATACATTTCTAACTGTCAGGATATCAAACATAGGCTGACATTAGAGAACCATTTGCTAATCTGCCATGAATGGACTATTCAATGCTTTGTGTAACAAGGAAATTTTTTACTCCATTGTTAATACTAATTTAAGTACTACTTACTAACTCGGAATGTCATCGATGATGACGCGCAAGTTATCTGCATGACATTGTGTATCGAGAGCGAAGACGCCAAGCAGATGAGTGACTATAACGAAATATTGGATAAAGAGTTATAAACGAACTTTGATTAGATCTGCCACTAAAGTTGGAATGGAGGTTGTTTCAGACTTGTCTGTCCGTTTGTTGCTTTTCGTTCAGAAATATTCAAAGTTTGTGGAAAATTGACAATATTTTGTTGGAGAGCTGGTTGTTAAGGGTCAGGTCAAGTAGGGAAGCATGCGGTGGAGCCGGTCTGGCGTCTTTCTGGCAGGTATGCGAAAGTCTCCGTTTGGGGCCATCCCAGGCGATGCTGCCGCATCCCATCTCAGCTCACGAATGCTGATACCTGGGCAACGATCAGGTGGTCGAGCCGTGGCCTCCTCCAATTCACAAGTTACCATGAGAATTTGATGACAGGAAGCGCAGGTTTAAACGAGCTAATGACATACTTTCGCGCTGACACTACTCTGGACTATGCATGACAAATCGCATTTGAGTCTCAGCAAAAGCTGGTTGGAACAAAGTCTGACCACAATAAGTCCAAGGATTCTCCGAAGAGATCTGGTACGCAAATTAATAAGTCTCCTCAGATCCTGGTTTCAGGTCGAAGTCACCATACCGAAGACAGACTGGAAGTACCAATGACATGAAGACCCGGATTTTTGTCCCTGCATCGGTCCTCACAGCGGTCACCTCATGTTCCAGTGACTACGGACACTCCTCTAGGCCTGACTCAGAGTCATTGTACTCTGCTTCAGTCAGTCCAGTCTAGACATGACGTATCACTGCAAATGTAAGCACGCCCCGCTCAACATCCATACATACGGTAGACAGAATAGAGCAGATCAAAGATGATTGAAGAGCCTGAGTAGTTTTGACCCAGAACCCGTATTCCAGTGCTAGACTCTTCTTCAGCACCTCAGGGCCCATAAAAGGATATCCAGAAGGTCCCCGCAAGAAGTGAACTGCACGTGCAAAGTCCAGGTCAGGTCTTGACATCTCTAATACATGAAAGACTGCCGTGACACTGAGAGGAGCGTCACCTCGCAGTAGTTTTTGCGTCTGAGAATCCACTTACCATTTTCGAGAAGAGGACAAAGGCTCTCATTTCCAGGTCAGTTTGGGAGAGCTGTGTCCAGCGAGATAGAACTGCAAGCATGACACGAGACAGCATCCCACCAGTCATGAGAAAGTTCAGCAGGATCCAAGATACCAGGAGCTTACGAATTCAAATGTTCAACGCGGTTGTGTTTTCCACAAAGAAGGGTGGATAATTGTTGCAGAATGATTTTTTTGCAAGGCAAAATATTTGATTTTGGTGAAGAATCAATGCTGATCGGATCCGTAGAATTTTTCAAGTGAATTGTCCACAATGAGAATTGGCAAAACGACATATAGCAGGATTAAAACTCAAAAAAGTTGTGGACGATGACGAAACTTGGGGAGTGGTTGGTTGTGCAAGAAGCGATTAAAATTTAATTTCAGTCCGATTCCAATCCAGGCTATATGTGGAATAACAAAACGTAAGACAACAAAAAGAGGAAGTCAGAGATTGAGAACTTGCCAGACTGTTTTGGTGTGGCTGGTTGTGTAGTTTGTTGGTGTATTTGGTGTGGTGGATGTACGGTGTGTTACGTAATTAATAGAGAATAAGTAGAACTTGCCACTTATATACGCTGGCAGGATACGGTCCAAGGCGTCCCTGCTTGATGCAGACCCTGTCTTTGCGGACACTTGACCCTGACCATGAGTTTATCTATATTCAGATGAATTCAGAATGGGGTAAAAGAAATCATTCGAGCGGTGTTGCCCGTGTTAGGGGGTGGCTTGGGATCCTGGGCTCCTAGTTCGGCCCGTGCGCCACTGAATAACATCAGGGGGGTTGACTCAGCCTCATCCTTCCGAGAGGTCGGCGAAATGAGTACCAGTATATTCTGGACTATCGCGCTGTCGAAGACGATAAAGGGTTGGCGCAGGAAGGGCTTCCGGAAAAACTTGCAAAGAAAAGGTACGAGATTGGGTCGCAAAAAGCTGACCCCTGTCAGGGAGAAGGCAGAAATGGGTGATGATGAGGAATTGTAAAGAAATTCATTCAATGTATGAAAAGACAGAAATAATAGGTAAGTCGCATGGAGAATCAGAAGGACTGAACAAAAGCAAAATATATTGATTATAAGAGTGATGGGTCCATTTCAGCTGCCCTCTCACCTCAGAACCGGCAAAACAGTGAGGCCATAATAAAAAGAAAGCACAAATAGAACTAATAAAAACAGCGTCGATAGGGTGAAGTATGAAATTTTCGATTTAAATAGAGATTTTAAGAAGTTTTGACCTTAGAGTTGCGCTTGACCTTTGTCTCAAATTAGTTTGTTCCCAATCGTGATGGACATGCAATCGTCAACTTCAATTTATAGGATGTAATTATATTTTATAGTGAAATTGTGGGTTTAGAAGTTGACACTTGACCTTTGTGAATCTCAAAAATAGTTTGGTTTCAATAGTAATACATAAGAATTGTATATTTTCAAGTAACCGGTTGAAATGATAACTTAATAAAAATTGATTTTAGAGTTTGAACCTTGAGTTATCTTTGACCTTCATCTAAACAATAGTGGCTCCAATTCAGTGATAGCAATAGAATCTTGTTCAATTCAGTCAGTTCGATGAAAAATGAAGTTTTAGAATTGACCTCAAGGTACTTTGACTTCAAAACAAATAAGGCTTCTCATTAGACATGTGTTTGGTGGAAACAGTAAATGAAATTGTGTGAAATCTTTTTTTAAATTGGACTGTAGTGAGTATGATAACAAACAGACAACGCTAAAGCAATACCTCTCCTCCGCGGGAATAACTAATAGCTTGGCCGAGGTGGCTCATGAGTGATTCATGTTTTTTAAATGTAATATGTGAAGTGATGGGTTCATTAATGAAATATCGTAACAAATGGAACATGGTGTAAATTAAAATTTGCACATTTTAGCAGGTGACCATCCAAGGACGCATGACAAACGAGGCCAAACAAAGGTAGTGGGCTGAAATTTGTCAAGTTGATCAATATATTAGTGATAAGTGCAAAGTACTTTGCGTGAAATGGCAGTGTTGGAAACAAACAAGTCGCTTGAAGAGTGATCGCAAGTGGTAAGCATCAAGCAAGACTCAAAAATGAGAAGAAGCTGGCTTGGGCAAACGATTAGCGAGTCGCAAGCTGTCTATAATCAACACATGCACGTCCGGAATGTCAGAAGTGATTGGACAAATGAGACTTTACCGCATTTGTAAATGCGCCTGAGGTCAGTAAAGAAGTTTAAATTTCTTGAATTTGGCAAAAGATCAAGAAGATTTTGAAAAAGGTTAAAGAATGGGGTTTTTTGGTGTAATGAAAATAAAAGCATGAAAGCGGGTCTCCGGGTAGTTATAAGCATTGCATGTTCCAGCGAATGTAGATATGATGATGAACTAGATATGAGGGAGGAAAGTGAAATATAAACTACTGTTAGAAAAACCAATTGAGGTGTTCAAATTAAGCATTGTTAGCAGGCGAAAAAAAAGGGGAAAGTCTGCGACGAAAATGTAATGGTTGGGCGGTATGTGACGATGTGATGTTTAAGATAAGGTGAGACATATGTGATATTTTGGACAAAGTTATAAAAAATGATCAACATGAGGTATCGAAGTGAACAGTATAGCTGCAAAATGATTGAAAACCGTTCGTTCAACAACTTTCAAATTTGATCTTTGCATAGCTTTAAAAAGGGGTCAAAACCAATGTTGGTGCGACATTAAATATAGGAAAAGGATACGTGCTATAGCTTATGGAGTTAGGTGTCGGAAGAAGGTCGAAACGCGGTTTGAGTTCCCACAACTTGAAAAATTGTACCTTTGATGGCTTTAAGGTCAAAGTCAAGATTATACTTGAGCAAAGTCTTGGAACTTCCAGAACAATATAAATATCATAAGGCTATAGCATTCGCCTCCTCGGATTATCCATACTTTGATGAAATAGGTAAATAAACTATAGGGGTGTCAGGCAAGGTGTATCGAGATAATGAGCAAAATGGTTTGAAGAGCTTTAGTGGGAAATGACCTCAACGATATGTATAAAAAATATTGTCACTGCTGCAAAGTTTGGGCGGTCGTGATATTTTTATGTAAATTCGCAATTGTCAGTTTCTGACCCTGTGACTGATTTGGGAGAAAAATGAAAATCGACAAGACAAGTTTTAGATATTCGTTTGCTATTCCAAATACTGGAAGACCCCATTCATTCGTCATTTCCCAGGAGAGGATAATTAAATCGACTACCCTAAAATGTATTTTTGGGCGGCTCGCCACAATGGCGTAGCACGCCCTTATCCGGAAACAAAGGACATTGATATCGAATACCTATTCATCGATCGATCCAGTGAAGGAGTTATGCTACTGACGACAGACACGACAAGCCGTAAGGGGTCATGGGTTAGTCGGCGTGAGGCAGCGGAGGGGGCCTAGACGTTTTTCTCACATCTAACTAGGTGACAATACTATGAACTAACGATAGCCAGTTCATGTTATAATCTGACTCAGTAGTTGTGGAGATTATAAGAACTGTCGTTTTTTTTATTGTTTTCGACAGGTTCTTTTCTAAGTCCTTATCTTCTCGGCAGTTTTGCCTAGTGATCCGGCTGGAATTGTTGAGCAATATGGCTGAATGTCATGGCCAAGTCGTCGAGGCCGATTTTTGATTTGAAAATTTAATTTTAATGATTTTTTCAAAAAATCAATCACGAGTGCTAGTCAACGTGGTGTCGTACATACAGGTTTGTCATTTAGCCACACCTAGGTCATAGGATGAACTACAACCAGTTCATGAATTTGCCATTGTATAACGAGCACTTGGACAGGAAGAGGACAGGACAGACGAAACAAGATCAGACAAGCGGTAAGGGTTCGGACATTGTTATCGGCGTTGTAGGCAACAGGAGGGTCCATAGATAGCGGTTCTTTCTCGCACTAAGACATAACCCTGACTACCATACCAGTTCTTATATCTGACTCTATAGGTCTCGGAGATTAACCAAACTTAGTTTTTAATTGTTTTCGACCAGGTTCATTCAGTCTATTTTCTCACAGATATTTCATAGGACCGGGCTGGAAATTTTAGACAATCTGGTGATGTATTGCCGACAGTCCTTCTGGCCGATTTTTGATTTGAAAAAATTAATTTTTTCATGTTTCTAAAATTTCAAGTCCCGAGTTGCTAGGCAACGTGGTCATGAGCAACGGTTCTCATTTGCAACAACAGGTATGGTATGAACTACCAACTAAGGTCATCGATATACGCATTGTATTGAATGAAATCGCATTTTAAATACTTGATTAAAGGTAGAACAATCTCAAAGAAAAAAATTTGGATTATTTTTTTTTCGACTCGATCGACTACATCCCACAGAACTAGTCGACGGAAATACAGGGTAGACAGAAAATCTACGAATAATTTTTGAGATTTTTTTTTTCCGACTAGATGACTACCGACAATGCCGGTAGGTAGACATGGGTAGTGCGATCAAATGTCGATTAGTCGGTCGTTTAGCGTTCTGCAGCCAAAAAGCTCCATAGCACAGTTTCACACATAACTAGGAATCCCATGAACGCACCGTATCCGAGTGCAAATGTATATTGACCATAGTCTTGAGATATAACTGAACTTAGTATTTTTGTTTTTTCGACCAGGTTATTCAATAGTCTATCTTCTCGACAGTTTTTCAGTGGAGGCGGGCTTGATTTTGTTTGTCCAGGAGTGCTTGATGTGTGCCACAAACGATCATAGTTTATGATGTGAAATCGTATTTGTATTTTTTAGATTTTCTTTGAAATTGTTCAAGCCCGTGCTATGGCAACGAGGGGTCCTAGCAACGGTTGCAAACGGACAACTGGTCATGTGTAACTACACAATTTTCAATAAATGGCCTACGATTAACGGAGTATGGCCTGGAAGCAACAGAAGACAGACGACGTATACGTAAGGAGAAAGCTGACATTAAGGGTAGATGTCGACTACCAACAACAGACATAACGAATATAGTGGTCATTCTGGCTGGCGCTTGTGAACCAATTAAGACTCTAGAGGAAGCAAGGTGACCACGGAGAATACCTTGATTTAAATGATAATTAATAAGGGCATTAATTATATCAAAAGATCGGTGCCATTAGCCAAACCCATATTTATTCATTGTGCTATTTGGAGTCTCAGTGATGCATGCAAAGTTTGGGCTGCTCGGTGTATGGTTGGAGATTGGAGAGAGATGAACGGATAACTGATGACTGACGGAGACGAACTGACATTTATAATAAGATAGGTATTATACCTTTTAGGTGTGCAGGATGGCATGAGGAATCACACTCACTCTAGCTCTTACTGTTCGAATTCGATTCTCGACCCAAGCTTTGACAGTCATCCAAGTGTAACAAGGCTCATATTCACAAACTCCTAATTGCTGATTCATCATGTGTGTCTGTTCGAGACTGGATTAAACATGTGATGCCTTCTGCCGCTTAAGTTGGTGGATGTTAAGATCCATGGGTCCTTCGTGAGGAGAGTGAGCTAAGTTGTAGGCACCATAATTCCAAATTCTGCCGACTACTGCTGGGAAGTGCATGAAGCCATCCAGTGATAACCTTGTCAATAACTGCTTCAGCAGACCATGCTTGTTACAGGTAATTGTATCAATAGTGATACCATTTAATGTCTGCAGTATAAACACGAGCAATACACGACCGCGTCTTACGCTGACAGACATCTCGAAGTGGGGGGGAAAGAGGGGGGTTGCTGAGGGGGTGGAGGGAGGAGTGAAGGAGATAGAGGGGGTAAGAGAAGAGGAGGAGGGGTTAGAGGAGGTGTAGAAAGCATTTTAAAAAGTATACTAAATCAAGGCCAGAGGGAAGGTGAAATTCTGAACGTGACGGACACTTCGAGACAAACAGCTCGGTATCAGTGGATACAAACTCCATCCGGACACTCAATACAACTCACATCTGGATGTACGGAGACAACCGTCGGTACAAACCGTCCGATAAGTCTAGATGTGGAGACGCGAGGAGGAGGAGGGGAGCAAGGAGGAGAGAAGTGAGGCGGGGGGGCCTGGGGGGGGGTGAGGGAAGACTGTGAAGTGAAGGAAGGAGGAGAACGTGGTTGGATGAGATTAATTCATGATTAATGAACGTCTCATCAAAATGATTTTGCAGAAAATTGAAGATGGAAAAAACGTCTGAAATCATTTCTACGTATAAACTAAATACCCATAGAAACACGGCTTGACGTCAGTAGACAAACCCGTCCAGAATAAACACAGCCCGGACACAAATCCCGTCTGACATAGACCTGCAGGAACGTCCAGAGACAAACTCAGTCTCTGAACGTCCGGCTAACAAACTCCATACGACTATCAGAGACAAACTCCATCCAGACACGTCGGAACGCGGAGACAAACTTCCGCCGAATAAACCGCGATACGTTGAGACAGACACTTGCGAATAAATTTGCTCAGCAGCGCCTGTCGCCAAGCTGTCCGGAGACATAACATCGCCGGAGTGTCGGGAAACTCCCGTCAGACAAAACAATGCCGACACTCGAGGACAAACTCAGTTCAGGAAATAAATGCACGGACGCGTCGGGAGACAAACTCCGTCAGGCATAAAACTTACCGCTGATGCGTCGAACAACTTCAGCAGAAATAACACTGCACGGACAGCGTCGGAGCAAACTCCGTCAGGTAATAAACCTGCGATGACGCGTCCGGTAAGAAACTCGGCAGAATAAACATCGCTGGACGTGTCCGAGACAAACCACTCAGGCATACACTTGCCGGAGTGGTGGTGACAATAGTCGGTACTAAAGACTGCCCGACTCGGAGACAACTCATCAGCAAAACGAAGATTGCCGGTACTTCAGAACAGAACAAGTCGGCACTTGGATACAATCCTCATACGGACGTCAGATTACAAATCATCCGGACACGTAAGGGACAAACCAATCAGGACACGTACGGGAGAAAAATCCGTGGACATACCCTACTGTCTCCCTCCCAACCTATCGCCTTTGCCCGTCTCTGTCCATACCCACTCCCTTAGTTTGCAAACATCCAAATTTAGCCCCAACTTATTTTTTTGTTTTATTTTATTTTATTTTTATTTCCCCCTCTTTAAATTCGTCTCCCTAACCCCCTTTATTGTCTCTGTCCGGCTAACCTACCATGCCCCCTAGCCTACTCCCAACCCCTACGTTCCCTTCCTGGAGGGGAATAAGGGAGAGCTAGTGTCCTGTGTC
>CM068964.1:93928445-93941458 GCA_035128595.1 Eptatretus atami | reverse complement strand
GTGCAGGATATCTCAAAAAGTTTTGGATGGATCCAGACAAAACTTGGTGTTCTCCTTGGGTGTGTGACAAGGACGAATTGATTCAATTTTGGTGAAGATCCCAATCCGGATCCGATAGTTTTTTTTTGCGATTCTTCACCATTGAGTGATCGGGCTAAAAGCGATATATAGCACCACATTTCAAAAAGTTGTGGATGGATTCGGACGAAACTTGGTGGACAGGTTGGGTGTGTGACGAGGACGATATCATTCAATTTCGGTGAAGATCCAAATCCAAATCCGGATACGAGAATTTTTTTTAATTTTTGAAGTGATTCTTCACCATTGTCTGAGAGATAAGACCAAAAATGAAATACAACACGATATTTCAAAAACTTATTGGGCCCGATAAGTTCTAGTCAACTAGTGCATTACATGGCAGAAGAATGCGCTCTACCGAGTGCCCTTCTCGTAAGTGTTGTTATTGCTTTTATTATAAGTGGCCTTGGAAAAATGCCATGAAAAGCTATTTTATTCACCTTAACACTTTTTTATTATTTATTTATTCGTACGCAGCCTGTGGCTGCTTGGCTGCATCATTTTTCTGAGGGCGTGGCTGTGCCACTGATACAATGCCCCCTGTTACCAGTAAGCTGTTACTCATTTTGCCGACCTCAAAAGGATGACAGGCTGAGTCAACCCACCTGGTGTTATTTCAATGAGAAAAAACAGGGGCTCACACTTAAGGCCCCAAGATCTACATCCAGCCACCTTAACCGTTAAGCAAACACCAGGCTTACCTTAACACTGATGTCACCCAAGGCAGAAAACCCCCTTGGGGAGGGGGCAAATTAAGTCACTACAACCTCCATCGTGTGACCCTTAGTACTCCTGTCAAGTTTGGTTGAAATTGCATAAGTAACGACCGAATGTATTGCTATCAGACAGACAGACAGACAGACACCAAATTGCGTATTTGAGTGCGATAGTAACACTCATTCCTTCCGGGAGGGGTCAGTGGTTCAACCACTTGCACTGTTCTCCGTGTACAGGCGAACATCGCAAGTCATCTCCCCATTCTCACCATGTGGGGTGGAGGATTACGGTTTCGGGGATTATTTTATGCCCATGACATGACCCTCGTTACCCCAAGTACGTCTGCAAAATTTTTGGTGAAAATTGGCTTTGATGTTTTCGATTTTATAATTATCAGACGTAAAGATAATCATTTTCTTTACGTGGGATAGCTCTCTTGAGAGCAGTATTATCATGTACTACCCTCTATACAGAGCGTCGGTTCTCCCAAAGCAATTTCTTGACTTGGGTTACAATCCTGGAAGCGCGTCCACTCCAACATAGTTAAGAGGGGACAGGAATTTGCAATTTGGCCGTACGGTATGACGAACCACTGATCATATCTACAAATCCCATGTACGAGAAGAAAATGGTGAACTTACCACAATTAGACTTTGAGATCCAACACACGCAGTTCACCTTGCCATTGTGGCCATTGAGTGCCTGCAACACCCGTCCTCCAAGCTTCGCATTCTGAAACACGAAAAGTACAAAAATGCTCGACATGGCACACCGTATTCCAGATTAGAACACAAAATCAAAGGAAATGTTTTAATTACCTGCAAGACTGCCTCGGGTGCCCGTTATAGTTTGGGTTGGCCTGTTAGCATCCCGATATGATTCCCTGGCTCAACACGCGAGGAAACCAGGTTCGGATCCCATACACTCACTATGTGTGTGTACTTGTCCTTGCAATTTGTATTAGAAGAACATAATATATTTGTCTGTATGTTGATGTTTAACATCTTTGTCCCACGAGTGATTTATTTCCAGCTTTCATGAGAGACCTTAGACCACTGTAAAAGAAAATTAAAAGGTGGCTTTCCAGTTTCCCAAGTGACATACTTTATATGAATAAGAACCTATCAAACAAGACTGAACATTTCACAATGCAGTCCAAGACCTACCTGGGGTAAACCCACGTTGGCAGCCAGAAAAGAGATCGTGTACTCGCACCATGACGTGGTGATTAAGAGCATCTCTCACCATGCTCTCCACTATTTTCCTGCCACCGACGTCAGACTTGCTGAGCGATAGTTTACCGCAAGCCTCTTGTGTAATGAGTGCCATGTGACCAATTTTCCAATCCTGAGGTTGGGCACCTTCATCCAATGATTTTTGGAAGATTGTTCTCAGAGGCTCTGCGATGCCAGATGCCGTTTCGCTGAAACGCCGTGTAGAGTAGGCCATCTGGTGCGGCAGATTTGGTGCAGTTTATATTGTGAAACTTCTTCCTTGTATTATACTCTTGTCTGTGATTGGTACCTCATTCAGATGTGAATCCACGTGACGACGACGCACAAGCTTTGGCCGGTTGCCAAACTCTGCGTCAGTAAATAAATACACGATGAATAATTACTCTGAATGCTCGATATTTCTTCGTGTCTGTGTGTGTTGTGTGTTGTGTTGTCTGTGTGTGTGTGTGTCTGTGTGTGTGTCTGTGTGTGTGTCGTGTGGTGTGTGTCTGTGTGTGTGTCTGTGTGTGTGTGTCTGTGTGTGTGGTCTGTGTGTGTGGTCTGTGTGTGTGTCTGTGTGTGTGTCTGTGTGTGTGTGTGTGTCTGTGTGTGTGTTGTGTGTGTCTGTGTGTGTTGTGTGGTGTGTGCTTGTCTGTGTGTGTGTTGTGTGTTGTGTGTCTGTGTGTGTGCTGTCTGTGTGTGTGTGTGTGTGTGTGTGTGTGTGTGTGTGTGTTGTCTGTGTGTGTGTGTCTGGTGTGTGTGTCTGTGTCTGTGTGTCTGTGTCGTGTGTGTCTGTTGTCTGTGTCTGTGTGTGTCTGTGTCTGTGTGTGTCTGTGTCTGTGTGTGTCTGTGTCTGTGTCTGTGTGTGTCTGTGCTGTGTGTGTCTGTGTCTGTGTGTCTGTGTCTGTGTCTGTTGTGTCTGGTTGTCTGTGTCTGTGTGTTCTGTGTCTGTGTGTGTCTGTCTGTGTCTGTCTGTGTCTGTGTCTGTTGTGTGTGTCTGTGTCTGTGTCTGTGTCTGTGTCTGTGTCTGTGTCTGTGTCTGTGTCTGTGTCTGTGTCTGTGTCTGTGTCTGTGTCTGTGTCTGTGTCTGTTGGTGTCTGTGTCTGGTGTGTCTGTGTGTGTGTCTTTGTGTTGTCTGTGTTGTGTCTGTGTGTGTCTGTCTGTGTCTGTGGTCTGTGGTCTGTGTGTTGTGTGTGTGTGTGTCTGTGTGTCTGCGTCGTGTCGTGTGTGTCTGCGTCTGTGTCTGTGTGTGTCTGCGTCTGTGTCTGTGTGTGTCTGTGTGTCGTGTGTGTGTGTCTGTGTGTGTCTGTGTGTCTGTGTGTTCTGTGTGTCTGTGTGTGTCTGTGTTGTGTTGTGTCTGTGTTGTCTGTGTGTGTCTGTGTGTTGTTGTGTCTGTGTGTGTCTGTTGCTGTTGTCTGTGTGTGTCTGTGTTTGTCTGTGTGTTGTGTCTGTGCTGTGTCTGTGTGTGTCTGTCTGTGTTGTGTCTGTGTCTGTGTCTGTGGTGTCTGTGCTGTGTCTGTGTCTGTGTGTTGTGTCTGTGTGTGTCTGTGTCTGTGTCTGCTGTGTTGTCTGTGTTCTGTGTGGTCTGTGTTGTGGTCTGTGTGTGTCTGTGTCGTGTGTGTCTGTGTCTGTGTCTGTGTGTGTTGTGTCTGTGTCTGGTGTGTCTGTGTCTGTGTGTGTGTCTGTGTGTGTGTGTCGTGTCTGTGTGCTGTGTGTCTGTGTCTGTGTCTGTGTCTGTGTCTGCTGTGTCTGTGTCTGTGTCTGTGTCTGTGTCTGTGTCTGTGTCTGTGTGTGTGTCTGTGTCTGTGTCGTGTGTGTGTCTGTGTCTGTGTGTGTCTGTGTCTGTGTCTGTGTCTGTGTCTGTGTCTGTGTCTGTTGTTGTTGTGTTGTCTGTGTCTGTGTCTGTGTTGTCGGTCTGGTTGTCTGTGTGTGTCTGTGTCTGTGTGTTGTCTGTGTGTGTCTGTGTGTGTCTGTGTCTGTGTCTGTGTCTGTGTCTGTGTCTGTGTCTGTGTCTGTGTCTGTTGTGTGTGTCTGTGTGTGTGTCTGTGTTCTGTGTGTGTCTGTGTGTGTGTCTGTGTGTGTCTGTTTGCTGTGTCTGTGTGTGTGTCTGTGTCTGTGTCTGTGTCTTGTGTCTGTGTCTGTGTCTGTGTGTGTCTGTGTGGTTGTCTGTGTCTGTGTCTGGTGTGTGTGTTCTGTGTCTGTGTCTGTGTCTGTGTCTGTGTCTTGTCTGTTGTGTCTGTGTGTGTCGTGTGTCTGTGTGTGTCGTGTGTGTGTGTGTCTGTGTTGTGTGTGTCTTGTGTGTGTGTGGTGTCTGTGTTCTGTGTCTGTGTCTGTGTCTGTTGTGTGTCTGTGTGTGTCTGGTGTGTTCGTGTTGTCTGTGTTGTCTGTGGTGTCTGTGTGTGTCTGTGTGTGTCTGTGTGTGTCTGTGTGTGTCTGTGTGTGTCTGTGTGTGTCTGTGTGTGTCTGTGTCTGTGTCTGTGTCTGTGTCTGTGTCTGTGTCTGGTCTGTGTCTGTGTGTGTCTGTGTGTGCTGTGTGTGTCTTGCGTGTGTCTGTGTGTGTTCTGTGTGTGTCTGTGTGTGTCTGTGTCTGTCTGTGTCTGTGTCTGTCGTGTCTGTGTGTGTCTGTGTGTGTCTGTGTCTGTTTCTGGTCTGTGTCTTGTTGTGTCGTGTGTGTGTGTCTGTGTCTGTGTGTGTCTGTGTCTGTGCTGTGTCTGTGTCTGTGTGTGTGTCTGTGTCTGTGTGTGTCTGTGTCTGGTTGTCTGTGTCTGTGTGTGTCTGTTGGTCTGTGTCTGTGTGTCTGTGTCTGTGTGGTGTTGTGCTGTGTGTGTCGTGCTGTGTGTGTGTGTCTGTGTCTCTGTGTGTGTCTGTGTCTCTGTGTGTGTCTGTGTCTCTGTGTGTGTCGTGTCTCTGTGGGTGTCTGTGCTCTGTGTGTGTCTGTGTCTCTGTGTGTGTCTGTGCTCTGTGTGTGTCTGTGTCTCTGTCTGTGTCTGTGTCTGTGTGTGTGGTCTGTGTCGTCTGTGTCTGTGTCTTGTGTCTGTCTGTGTCTTGTCTGTGTCTGTCTGTGTCTGGTGTCTGTGTCTGTGTCTTGTGTCTGTGTCTGTCTGTGTTGCTGTTGTCGTGTGTGTCTGTGTCGTGTGTGTCTGTCGTGTGTGTCGTGTCTGTCTGTGTCTGTCTGTGTCGTGTGTGTCTGTGTCTGTGTGTTCTGTGTGGTCTGTGTCTGGTGTGTCTGTGGTCTGTGTGTGTCTTGTGTCTGGTGTGTGTCTGTGTCTGTGTGTGTCTGTGTCTGGGTGTCTGTGTCTGCGTGTGTCGTTGTGTGTGTGTGTGTCTGTGTGTGTCTTGTGTCGTGTGTGTCTGTGTCTGTGTTGTGTCTGTGTCTGTGTGTCTGTGTCTGTGTGTGTGTCTGTGTCTGTGTGTGTCTGTGTGTCGTTGTGTGTCTGTGTCTGTGTGTGTCTGTGTCTGTGTGTGTCTGTGTCTGTGTGTGTCTGTGTCTGTGTGTGTCTGTGTCTGTGTGTGTCTGTGTGTGGCTGTGTCTGTGTGTGTCTGTGTCTGTGTGTGTCTGTGTCTGTGTGTGTCTGTGTCTCTGTGTGTGTCTGTGTCTCTGTTGTGTGTCTGTGTCTCTGTGTGTGTCTGTGTCTCTGTGTGGTCTGTGTGTCGGCTGTGTGTGTGCGGGTCGTGTGTTGTGGTGTGTTGGCGTCTGTGTGTGTGTGTGTGTGTGTGTGTGTGTGGTGCTGTGTGGTGTGTGCGTCTGTGTGTGTGTTGCGTCTGGTGTGTGTGTGTGTTGCGTCTGTGTGTGTTGTGTGTGCGTCTGTGTGTGTGTGCGTCTGTGTGTGTGTGTGCGTCTGTGTCTGTGAGTGTGCGTCTGTGTCTGTGAGTGTGCGTCTGTGTCTGTGATGTGTGCGTCTGTGTCTGTGAGTTGCGTCTGTGTCTGTGAGTGTGCGTCGTGTCTGGTGTGCGTCTGTGTGGTGTGCTTGGTGTCTGTGTGCTCTGTGTGTGTCTGTGTCGTCTGTGTGTGTCTGTTGCGTCTGTGTGCTCGTGTCGTGTCTGTCTGTGTCTGTCTGTGTCTGTCTGTGTCTGTCTGTTCTGTCTGTGTCTGCTGTGTCTGTCTGTGTCTGTCTGTGTCTGTCGTGTGTGTCTGTGTGTGTCTGTGTGGTGTGTGTGTTGTCTGTCTTGTCTGTCTGTCTGTCTGTCTGTCTGGTCTGTCTGTCTGTGTCTGTCTGTCTGTGTGTGCTGTCTGTGTCTGTGTGTGTCTGTCTGTGTCTTGTGGCTGTTCTGTGTTGTCTGTCTGTGTGTGTCTGTCTGTGTGTGTCTGTCTGTGTGTGTCTGTCTGTGTGTGTCTGCTGTGTGTGTCTGTCTGTGTGTGTTGTCGTGGCTGTGTGTGTCTGTCTGTCTTGTGTCTGTCTGTCTGTGTCTGTCTGTCTGTGTCTGTCTGTCTGTGTCGTCTGTCTGTGGCTGTGTCTGTCTGTCTGTGTCTGTCTGTGTCTGTCTGTCTGTCTGTGTCTGTCTGTCTGTGTCTGTCTGTGTCTGTCTGTCTCTGTCTGTCTGTCGTTCTGTCTGTCTGTGTCTGTCTGTCTGTGTCTGTCTGTCTGTGTCTGTCTGTCTGTGTCTGTCTGTCTGTGTCTGTCTGTCTGTGTCTGTCTGTCTGTGTCTGTCTGTCTGTGTCTGTCTGTCTGTGTCTGTCTGTCTGTGTCTGTCTGTCTGTGTCTGTGTCCTGTGTCTGTGTCTGTGTCTTGTGTCTGTGTCTGTCTGTCTGTGTGTCTGTGTCTGTGTCTGTCTGTGTCTGTCTTGTCTGTGTTCTGTCTGTGTCGTGTCTGTCTGTGTCTGTCTGTGTCTGTCTGTGTCTGTCTGTGTCTGTCTGTGTCTGTCTGTGTCTGTCTGTGTCTGTCTGTCTGTCTGTCTGTTGTCTGTCTGTGTCTGTCTGTCTGTGTCTGTCTGTCTGTGTCTGTCTGTCTGTGTCTGTCTGTCTGTGTCTGTCTGTCTGTGTCTGTCTGTCTGTGTGTCTGTCTGTCTGTGTCTGGTCTGTCTGTGTCTGTCTGTCTGTGTCTGTCTGTCTGTGTCTGTTGTCTGTGTCTGTCTGTCTGTGTCTGTCTGTCTGTGTCTGTCTGTCTGTGTCTGTCTGTCTGTGTCTGTCTGTCTGTGTCTGTCTGTCTGTGTCTGTCTGTCTGTGTCTGTCTGTCTGTGTCGTCTGTCTGTGTCTGTCTGTGTCTTCTGTGTCTGTCTGTGTCTGTCTGTGTCTGTCTGTGTCTGTCTTGTGTCTGTCTGTGTCTGTCTGTGTCTGTCTGTTTTAATTTATGACACATAATTTAAAACACAGACGTTTTAATTTATGACATATTTGGCCGTTCGCCATTCGATACAAATTCTTGAAAAATATATTTTTCTTGTTGCTTCAGCTTGTGACACAGACACACACAGACGCACACAGACGCACACAGACGCCACACAGACGCACACAGACGCACACAGACGCACACAGACGCACACAGACGCCACACAGACGCACACAGACACAGACAGACACAGACAGACACAGACAGACACACACACACACACAGACACAGACAGACACACACACACACACACACACACAGACACAGACAGACACACACACAACACCAAACACAAACACAGACACAGACACAAACACACCGCGGGTGCTGCCAAAGTAGTTTGTTGGTAAGGGTCATGCTGGGTGGTTTGCCACAGCATTGCCTTTCCAGAGTAGTGGTTAGGGAGGAATTTGTAATTTGTTCATAATGCCGGTGATAGCTCACCTCCTCTTCACGAAGGACACCGTGAGATGTTTAACATGTGCCAAACGAATGTCGACAGACGTAACACCGTTTAACGTCCATCCGAGGACGGCGCACACACACACACAGACACACAGACACACAGACACACACACACAGACACAGACACACACGAACACACACAGACACACACACACAAGACACACACACACAGACACACACACACACGACACACAGACACACACAACAACAGACACACACACACACACAGACACACAACACAACATGATGAATCATCCTGCCTGTAATACACCAAGATGAACCACTGATCACATCGACGAAACGTAATTGATGCTCAAGTTCGTTGAGCCGGTCCAATTTCTCTCGACAAGAGTCCATGTTCGCGCGTTTGTACCTACCCGCGGTTCATAGATGACCACTGAACGAGCCGAAGCGAAGGCGACAAGACCCGATGGACCACAAGAAAGTGCGTGCGACGTGCGATTGACCGCGCAAGCCGCGTGCACCATGCGGACGCCGGTCGCCATCACGCACACCACGTGACAGGAAGACTTCACATAACCTTGCATTTTGATTCGACGATATTAATCTCAATTTGCAACATCTGTGAATTCATCCGGAACAAAAGATTCATTGAAATGGCTAAATTAAAGACCGGACATGAGGAACGGATTTTGAATCGATTTATGAGTGCACGTTACTGTGGGTCACTTCCGGTTAGCGACGGTCGCCGCCATTTTATCGCGGTGAAAACAACTCCCTAGCAACGATTGTGACGTCATTTTTAGATCCTCGTGGAGGATCTCCAAGTCTTACTCACGTTGTTTGTTTCACAGCCTACAGTTTTCATCGAAACTTCCTGAAACTTGGCATATACATGTAAAAATACCCTGCGCACAGTAACCATCTCCGATTTTGAAAATTCCTCCGAGAAAAAAAAGTTATGACGTCAAAATATCTCCGCTAATGGAAATCGCCTAAAAAATTATCTCCGAAACTAGGCAAGCTTTTTGAATTCTGTTTGCGGGAATCGAACAGGGCATTAGCACAGATAATTTATCGCAAACCTGATACATCACAATGACGTCATATTCGTTTTTATGACGTCATCATTAAGAGGACGAGGATCTTAGCTCATTATTAGCTTGTTTTTGTGAATCGATTCGTAAGTTTTGTTGTGTAGTCCGCCCAAATGTCATTCAATTACCTCTAAAATCTTAATAACAATGCTAAACATCATTATGACGTGAAATTGAATGCGATTAGGCTACAAGTGTCATAAGTTATAACATGTAAGCATCTAGCAGAACGACAGACCTATTAGCCTTAAATCAGAGGGAGGGAAAATCCTGGAAAGTCTTGTGTGGGGCGTTGTAATGAAGTGCATGGAAGTCAACAACCTGTTGACCACCTGCCAGCACGGTTCCACACCTGACAAATCCGATGCTACTCAGCATTCACCATTGCAAATGGATGGACTAAACTGCTCTATGAGGGGAAGCCTATTGATGTGGTGTATCTCAACTCCAGACGTGCATTCGACAGTGTTCTACATGACAGGCTACTCGTGCAGCTGGTTCGCAGATGTCGTCACGAAGATCTCTGGACCCGCATGTGACGCTGCAGACTAAGAAGCTCTCTAAGCAGAGCTGGACAAAGGGGCTGCTTGGGCTGACAGATGGCAACTCCCTTTCAATGAGTCACAATGTAAGACCCTCCATGTAGGCAGGAGTAATCTAATGATACGTACACAATGCGAGGAACTGAACTCCAGAGTACGGATACAGAAAAGGATTTGGGAGTGGTTGTTGACGACAAGCTGAATTTTCCTCAACACGTCACAGCTGTTGTCAGCAGGGCATACCAACTCCTCAGGATTGTTAAGAAGACCTTCGTCCACCTAAACATCAGGACCTCTGCTGTTTACGACTCTTGTTCGTCCCCACCTGGAGTATGGTAATTACCGCTGGCACCATATGGATCTCCTGTGGGATGTTCCTACCACTGGGAAGCACAGAATTGGGTAAATGGCCGTTGAGAGGACCTGTTGAGTTCCAAATTGTTAGACAAGTTTTTGTGCCATTCAGCTCCCCTCTCCACCACAGAGCCAGGTAAGGCCCCACCAAATCAACAAGCACACTTCCTAGCACACCACCATTTCCTCTCAAGAATAAATAAGGCATTCAATTAGAGCTGGCCATCCTCTCCTCCTGCTGCCAGACCTCCAGAAGGTCAACGACAACAAGCAGATAATCTGTTGCCAAGTACAGACAAGCCTGCTGCCATTTGCCTGCAATAATAAACTTTTGCCTCATAATCTGACTTTTACCTGCTGGCCCCATGGCCAATGAACTGCTGCCAAAACTGTTGCCCCACTCCTTCACAACTCCAATAAAATGCTCACACTCAGAGCCCATTTCATTGCATATTGAGATTATATTATAAACAAGATGGTATTCATGGAATACTTACCACACACAGTCTTGAGAAGAACTTGGTGCGAGCCAACTCTTCTGGTGGCAAATTTCTAATGAAAAAAAGAATGAAATTCAAATCAAATGGAATGAAATAGGTACTGCATTGGAGTCAATTGACCTTTTGGCCTATGTCGACCTCAAAAATAATTTGGGGGTGAATTCAGCGAGGGGGATATGAAAATCCTGTTCAAATTATCAAATCAATCGAATGAAAATTGACAATTTTAGAAATCCCGGTCTATGTTTGACCTTTTGGCCAATGTTGACCTCAAAAACAATAAGTGGTTAAATTCAGTGTCTTGACGTGCAACCTCTTCAAATTTCTAGTCAATCGGATGAAAATTGACAATTTTATAAAATTGCCCTACGTTGACCTTTGCCAATGTTGACCTCAGAAGAGTGACTGCAATGTCACATATCATGTAGCAGTGTAAAGTTTCAATTTCTCCACGGAACGGTTTTCAATGTACGCTCTCAACAAAACGCACACACGTACGACGTACGTACGCTACCGATCGCTTAACCACGCTTTCCGCTTCACGAGCGTCGGGTGATGATAAGTAGTGCACTCGGATGGATGTTTCTGACTAGAATGGATTCTGGTTGACAGAATATCACACGGGCGCATGCACGACCTTTGAATGCTTGGGGTGTCACAATAGGACAGAATTGTTGATAAAGTCATTTCTGTTCAGTTCTGTTGATAAAGTCTTAAGGCCAAGCAGTTGAGAATCGGGACGAGTCGGAGGGGAAGGATGAGGCAGGATTACAAAAATTATTGAATAATAAATAATACCATTCCTTTCACACTGTAAAGGACACATAGGGCTGCCGAGGCAGTTTCATTGGCAAGGAGTACATTCCTGGACAGTTTGCCACAGTTTATCACAAAGGGTTATTACCCCCAGTACACTAGTACTCATTTTGCCAATCTCTGAAGGATGACCGGCTGAGTCAACCCCACCCATTGTTAATTAAACGGATTGGGGCTTAAGCTCAGGACCCTTCGGTCCCAAGCCAGCCACCTTAACCATGAAGCCAAAACCAGGCCACTACAAAAATGATTTAGGGGTTAATTATTCATTAGTTATATCTTAAGGAGTGTCAGCACAAGTGTGTGTAAACCCCAATTATCATCGACAAGAATTGGATGTCTCGTTCAATCCCATGTTACCCTCGGCCTCATGTCTGTGTCTTTTTCTATCTTTCAGTCATGTGCATCTTACATCACCCCCGTTGTCCTTTCATTACACCGCAAAATGAATGGCACACGTGTACTACATCAAGCTTCGAACACAGGTTTTACAAACATTGTGTAGTCACGTAGATTACGTCACACTCGAGAGGGCGTGTGCAAGACGCATGCAGCAAGGAGCCAGAGGGCTGCCGATATAAGGCAGCATGACAGCGCATTGAGTCACTCACAGTCTGAGACCCCCAGCTAGCGGACGCCCTGCCATTGAGCGCTCAGTTCAGAGCGCCCTGCCATCGGCCACTCCCAGCCCAGGATCCCCAAAGAGAGCCACTCATCTGGGACCATCGAGCCACACAGCTGAGACCTGCGCCCCCCCCCCCCCCCCCCTTCCCAAAGAATGAGCGCACAGACACGGCACAGCACATGCAGCGCAGGATAGCGATTGGAAGAACTGAATGCAGCAAAGCCCGAGATGCCGTGCCAGAGCCGCGCAACAACCGACAGCCATGGACGAGACTGGATCGGGAGAGGTGTCCGAGGCCGTGCCTTTTGCCAGGAAAGCCATTCACACCTCACTTACGCACACTGTCATTCACTGTTCCTCTTGTGTTCTCGACTAAGTCTGCATGTGATAAGCTTAGCCATAAGATAACTGAGAAACTGTTACCCGACAGTTAAATGCTCCACAGTTATCCCTGTATTATGATTCCATTTTTACTTCCTCTGCCCCATCCCAATTATTAAGCCTCCCCTTGTATGATAGGGGAAATCTTGTTGCTGTTGTCAGGTTTGTTTCTACAATTTACGCCCCCAATTTTTAATGGTATCACAAAGTTTCTTAGACCCCTAGTAGTACTAAACCACCATGTAAAAATCACAGTTAGAATGGCACTCTTCAACGTCACCAGATATGCCTCTGCCTGCATTACTACATCACTAGCAAATACCACTCGTCACTTCGCTGATGGGAATACAAAAGGGGGGAGGGAGAAAAAGAGGGAGGAGGAGCGAGGAGGGGTGGGGGAGAGAGGAGGGTTGGGGGAAGGGAAGACAGTGTGAGGTGAGAGGAAGGCAAGGTAGACGTGATGGTGGAGCGTTAATTATGATTCATAATGTTTCATCAAATGATTCTGCAGAGAATAACAGTGAAGATTGAAACAAAATAATGTCTGAAATCCATTCTCTACCAGTTACACTATAAACATGGCCTGGAGACAAACACTGCTCAGACACATCCGGAGCCAAGCCGTCCAGACACAAACACTGCTCGGACACATCCAAAGACAAACTCCCATCCGGACTCGTCTCAGGACAAACACTGCCCGGATGCGTCCTGAGACAAACACCGCCAGAACATGTCCCGGGACAAACACTGCCCGGAGACAAACTCCCGTCCGGATATGTCCAGAGACAGAGACAGAGACAGACAGAGAAGGGAGGGGAGAGTGAGAAAGGTGTGGGAGGAGCATGCTGCACTGTATTGGGAGGGAGTAGAGCAAGGATGGGACACAAAGAGAGAGAGGGGTGGGGGTAGGGGAGTTATCAGAGATAATATGCTTTG
>CM068964.1:93916991-93928435 GCA_035128595.1 Eptatretus atami | reverse complement strand
CACACACACACACACACACACACACACTATAGAGTCCAAAAACCTTGAGTAGCTTCCACCAATAAACAACATTGCACTTAGTAGCAACATTGCACATTGCACTTAGTAGCTTTCACCATATAGATGTTTCAGGGATATGTTCACAAACATTGATCTTTATAAACAGCTGCTTGTGATGGGTAGAAAAAAAAAATTTGGCTCACTAATTTAGAAAACACTTTAGGATGGCAAACGGCTCGGAAATTGGGTGTTATTTCACAACTAGTTCAGAATGACGGAGCACAAACCACTCGCTCAGGATGACGCAGCACGAAACACTCGCTCAGAGTGATGTGGCGTGGCAAAAGCATCCGCAGTGAGTGAATGATTCTCTCAGAATAACGTAGCATGGTACTGCTATCGATAATGGGCACTCGGCAAGTGACATAAGCACCCATGCAAGCACTCCAATTAAATGGTCGATAAGGAATTGCTTGGCCAGGCTGTCGCTGCATACCATATCGGATCCCTTTAACTTTAAAGCCGGTCTTTACGCGTACGCAGCAGTGAATGAAATAAAATGAATTCGTTCAAATAAGAAAAAAAATAAAAAAAATAAAAAAAAAGTTGCTGCTTAATGCAGAACAGCCCTGGAGACATTGCAAAGTTCAATCGCCCGTGAAATAAACATTGCAGAAAATCTGCCACGTTGCTTGCTCATCTGTGCACGTGCCACTTGGTACGTCGGTTTGGGGTCGGCACAAACGTTATAACTTTTTATTAAACGTCCATTTTTCACCAGATTTGCTTGGATTTTCCTGTAGAGCACCTCAGGAAACCTCTGAAAATTTCGACACACATCTGGCAGAAGCTATGGATAGGCCTTCCCTCTGGGGGACAGGGTGTGAGGTCGAGTAGTGAATGCATTAATTCATATAGCTCAATGAAGCTAGTTAATTTTGGCACATTCCTAAATTTTTTGATCCACTTAATATAATTCTCCAAACAGTAGAAAAAGATGTTTAATTCTTTGGAAATTTCACAATTTCTTGTGTATGTATGAAGGAGGGAACATAGTGTTGCTTACTTAAAGTAAATAGGTATATCAGCTTAGTTAGAAGACTTGTTATTTCTTTAAATTATCAGATATCCGATCCTGAAAACAGAAATAATATTTTGAATATATACTTCAGTTAGTCCATGAGAGTATATCGTGGAAAATCATATCATATAATGCACGAAATCGCTCCAAGCTCCTAATTTGAAAACTATAGTACTTACAAAAGTGATGTATACAGCGATTCATAACTGTGATGAAGAGGCATTCGATATGAGGAAAGTGAAGAAAAAAAAACTTAATCATTAAGAAAATTATTCTGGCCTGTTCCAAATAGAGGCATGGTTGAGCAGGCCAAAAAAACATGGTGGCTTCAGACCCCATCCAGGTTACCCAGGAAAACCTTCAGACCCCATAAGGAGTGGTGACCGAGGATGCGCTTGATAAAGGATATAATTTAATAAGGCAGTTAATTATCTTTAAAAGGGGTGTTTTAATTAAACCCAAACACCCAATTTTCACTTTTGCACTTCCTTAGAGTTTTCTTAATATGCATGTAAAGTTTCAAGCTGCTAGATTTTATGGTTTTGGAGTTATGGAAGAGACACACTGACATTTATTAGGCTAGATTATACATAATTGTACCAAGTTTGAGTTAATTGCCTGAACCCAGATCAAAAAAATTGAATAATTCTGGCTACCAGATCACGCGTCCGATCACGTTGGAATATATTACACGTATTCCCCATCACTACTAGATCATAATTTTGAAGTTTCACATCAATCGATGAAGCAGTTCAAGGGAAAGATTTTTTAAAAGATTGTCGTTCAATCCAATATAACTGCCAGACCGCATGACCTATTAATTATGCGTGAATACCCTGGTAATTCGCGATCTGAGAACCCAGCGGTTCCAACCACTTCACACCACATTCTGACACTCCCTATCATCTATCTCCCCCAACTTATCCTGTCCTTCACTTGGGACCGACACAGGCTCGCCTGTCTGTGTACAGTGAGTCATGAGTCACAATCACACTCTGCTCTTCTCTAATCTTCTCATTCTGTGTCAACTTTCCTGGATGATTGTGGCCATAAAGTTTGGAAACATAGGTGAACATACATTATAAATGGTTTATTGACATTACAATACATGATATGTTCAATGACATTACATGACATGTTCAATGTGTTGTCCCTCATGAGACCTTCGTGGCTCCTTGTTGTTTGGTAGGGGAGATCCAGTGCTGATTGTCTTGCGACCAGTACCACACGTTTTGCTTGTTCATCTTCCCGTTCGCATATGTGAATTGTTCACCTCCCTGTTCCCCTACCAAACAACAAGGAGCGACGAAGGTCTCATGAGGGAAAACACATTGAACATATCATGTATTGTAATGTCAATAAACCATTTATAATGTATATTCACCGACTTTTCCAAACTTTATGGCCACCCTGTATAGAAATAAGTAGGATTGAAGAAGGGGCTTCTTACATGCTAATGGTAACTTATTTTCTCATGTGTCTTTGCCTGCCTGTGTTGCTTGACTTTTGTTTAACTATTCGTTGAACATCACTTGATTATTGCTTTGTAAAGCTGGTTATTGCTTGTAAAAACATGCTTGTTTGAGTAAACTGTGCCTTCAAACCTGCCCGGTTGTACTTTTCCTTCATTGGTCTGACATCGTGTGTATGTATTAAATAGACGGGATGTTGTACCCCAGTGATTTGCTCCAGTAGGATAGCTGACGACCACCCACGGTTCGCTCAGCTGTACTTAATAAAAAGACGGGGTGGACGTTGAGAGCATGGTTCCCCAGATGAGATAGCTAGCTCACCAATAGGTAACGTGACTTTGGGCATGAGGACCCTGTTAGAACTAGGAATCCCAACTGGCATCCACGGTTGCTTCGCAACCTGTCGGGCCGCGGAGTTAGCCATGGCCTGCAGCTTCAGGGTCGGAGGTTGAGTGGCGGGTCCGAGCAGAAACACCCTCGTGAACCCCGGCGCTTGCTCCAAAACCCATAACAATATATTTCCTCCCAGGTCTCGAAGTATCCATCTCCGTTTCAGTCAGGGATCATGATTCATGGACCAATTTGTGAAGTTTTCTTGTTGTCAGAGTTTTGTTCAGAGGGCTCTTTTGAGGATCGTCAATGAGCCCCGGATACCTTGCAACTGTAATTATTTTGTAGTAATATACCCAGGGATGGTTTCTAAGATATCCGTAAGGTTCTTATTCATCATTCCTGCTGGTGTGTGTGTGCGTGTGTGCGTGCGTGCGTGCGTGCGTTATAACGGTTTAATATTGCACTGGTAAAATTCATGTAAGGAAACAAGTAACAGACTATCATTGCAAATGGATGCAGGGGTGGACAGGGAACAACCATTATTTAAAGAAAGATGTAGGGATGATTTTATGTGATAATTTCTTATGAGAATCTTTACCTTGTAATACATACTTTTTGACATACCATCCCTACTTCGTTTTACATTTCGAGGGTCTTTACTTACACACAATGGGATATGAACCAATGTTCCATGTATCATGATCCAGGTGTTCAGATGGGAACATAAAACGGGCCATTCAATGACTCCGAGAAGAACGAGATAACAGGATGAAACAAATCATCAGAAAAAGCTGCTCGATTATAGTGTGTGCACATTTCACTGAGAACAATATCAATTCATGACTTCAGTCAGGTGACATAAAAGACCCACAGTTGAGGAAACACTTTCCATTTGCTTATGCACCTCTTCAAAAGACAAACAAAAAAGTTTGTGTCAATGCACGTGCTCGGTTGTGTTTTATTGGTCCATCATATTGTTTGAATATCACTGGAGGTAGACAGACCTTCCTTCGTGACTCGACGAGCGATTATGATGTGACGTAGTGCATGTGGGGACACACGCTTTTTGACTTTGTAAATTTAATTTGAGATCTTGCCTGATCGAGTGTTCTACATCTTGTTGACGGTACCCAGAGTGCCCCAGAAGTGATGGAACCTCCCCAAGCTCAATGGCTGTCTGTCTCATCTAACATTCCTGTGTTGTGTTTCTCGTCTATTTGTCTGTATGTCCATGTGTGTAACGTGTGTGTGTGTGTGGCAGCTCCAGACAAGCCTTTGCTCCTGTAAAAAAAAAAAAGAGAAAAAAAAAGGTTTCATTTTTTTGCCAGCTGATATGATACTGCAACTCTTCTCCGACTGTGATTAGATCGACCCTCTTGTTGCAGTTTAAGACTGCAAGATGACATGATAACTCATATTTATGTTGCTATGAAAATAAGGACAACATTAGTTAATACGTACAACGAGCTCATGTAAACATTGCCTTCATTTTGAAAATATTCCGTGAACCCGCCAGGAAGGAATCATTGCGTGTTCAAAATGTCCTCATGGGAGCCATGTTGTATTTCATCAAAAATAAGGAATTCTCCAAACATGTCAGGTTGGCACCCATTGGCATCTGACTCAACACATCTCGAAGGTCCAAAAATAAAACCTTGGACATACCCAAAGGCGACATTACCGTGAGAAACCAGTGGGCAAACAGATCGATTCATCCCTTTTCCCTCAACATGTTGGTCAAAGCGTCGGTCTAGAGTCTCGACTGAGCTTAATAGGAGAAGGAACAAAGAAGTGGAGGGGATATCCTCCCATCAGCAGGTTACTTCAGGACACTCATTTTAAAGACAAATTAAGAGACATGATAATACAGGTGCAGCTATAGGCGAGGTACGTGACAATCAACTAAAAATTTGTCAATTCTCCTGTTCTACGTCCAAATGAAAAACTTACGAAACATCATGTATATCGGATGATTATTGCATCAAGACTCGGTATAGCATGTGTTCGAAACAGTTGTTGGAGTTCAATTCCGAATAACCTTTGTCGGAAATAAGGTTTGAATAGTCTAACTACACGTACATACCTTATCCAATGTTTCTATGCAGCCATGGTGTTACAGTGAAGACCATTCATGGATTGTTGGTTGTCCTTGCACAATGTCTATACTTTTATTTTATCTTTCAGATTCTGCTTCTTCTTCACTGAATATTTTCTGTTAACCTGAGTCACACAATCACCTTATTGCAGTAGTTCATCTTCATCATATTAAGGAACAAATAACACTAGAAAACATCAATGAGTAGTGCAGGCCACCTTTGAGTGTAATGCTTGTTTATCCTTCTTCTGTTTTTACAGTCATTTATTTTGCCCTGCCTCGTCTAAGAAGAGCTGTTGGTTTTGAGGCCACCAAGGAGGTTGCTGTGCAGACAGTGAGAAAGCTGGGAAGTTTGAATGTGCTTGCAGCCTGAGGCCTCGGCGCACTTGGGACAGCCTCAGAAGGGCCAGTCCGAACGATCCAACATGGGCTCGCAAGCGGCCAGCTCGTCGGCCATCTTCTGACAACACCTCTGTGCCATCCAGCACCACCTCGTCCTGTGACATGAACGTCGCAAAGGGTATAATAAGACTTGCACCAAATCTTATGATCATACATAGTTTGAAAATCAGAAAGCAACGATTAAGAGCTAATGCTGGTTATAGGGGTACGGTTTCGAGAAAACGTAAAGGTAAATGTGAAAGAAAAGGCTGTTTGACTTTGACATTACTAAAACATATCATTCCACATCAAGTCAATCACCCAGAAAATCCAGAAGATGTTTAGCGAGACATGAAAGCATGCAAAACTGAAGGGGTCTGCCTCTAATTTAAGTTCCTGGTTACTGTAATAAGACTTGGTAGGAGTCAGCTTTTGCCTTTCAGCCTTTATTTTATGGAGATACAGAGGTGATTTACACATCAATAGAGAGTTCTTGTTGAGCTCTACCAGCCCCCCATCCCAGAAAAAAATCCAATTTGTTAAAAAAAAAATTAGCAAATAAAACTTCAAGCTAAATCACTCGCGTTCACCGAGACCCCAACATCGTGTTTGGAAAACAATGTGGGAGCTTGAAGGACACATCCAGAGTCACATTAAAAAAAAAATCATGGTGGGGCAACCATTTTAATAAGAGAAAACATCGGAGACATCACTCAGTGATCAGAATAAGAGAAGGGCTATGCTGATGTATAACTGGAATGTTAAAACGAAAATAAGTTAAGCTAATGTTGAGCAGCTTGGAAAGAAAACAAAGATTTTAAAATGAATGGATAAAAAGAGGATGACAACTCAAGGAGAAAGGGAAATGGAGAGAAAGGGAAAGGGAGGGAAAGGGAGAGAAAGGGAGAGAAAGGGAGAGAAGTGGGGGGGGGGGGACAGGGAAGAAAGTGGGGGGGAGAGAGAGAGAGAGAGAGAGATAGACACAGAGAGACAGCAGAGAGACACAGAGAGAGACACAGAGAGACACAAAGGAGGAGACAAAAAGAGAGACACAAAGAGAGCACACAGAGACAGAGAGAGAGAGAGAAAGAGATGGAGCGGTGAGACGGTGAGACGGTGAGACGGTGAGACGGTGAGACGGGAGACGGGGAGAGACGGAGAGAGACGGAGAGAGACGGAGAGAGACGAGAAGAGCGGAGAGAGACGGAGAGAGAGAGAGAGAGAGAGAGAAGAGAGAAGAGAGAGAGAGAGAGAGAGAGAGAGACAGAGAGAGAACAGAGAGACAGAGAGACAGAGAGACAGAGAGACAGAGAGAAGAGAGACAGACAGAGAGAGAGAGAGAGAGAGAGAAAGAGAAGGAGAGAGAGAGAGAGAGGAGAGAGAGAGAGAGAGAGAGAGGAGAGAGAGAGAGAGAGAGAGAGAAGAGAGAGAGAGAGAGAGAGACTTTTGACTTTTCTTCTCCTTTATTGCAAGGAAGTTCGTACAGGCATCAAAAAAAGACAACCAGGAAAGGAAGGGGTAACAAAGAAGTAATATTTTAAATTATAAATTGATTGTCAGAGCACCACCAACCGTGCTACATAAAGATTGCTTCGCACACCACCGGTTTTTTAAATAAAACAGGATCTTGAATTTCAAACTCAAAAGAACAGCGATGTAACCAATGCTTTAAATAGTTAAAACGTCATCAGCTAAAACATCAGTGTTCTGCAGTTTTCCGTTTCCTCGATAAATAGATGGCTCGTTTTGCCTCAGAACACAAAAAGTTTGCTAAAAGACATTCATTTCTGCATTGATACAAGACATTGAAACCAAATATAAATATACCATCATAGATGGGGAACCCCCACATTGAATGAAAAAGGTCATATATATTCCAGATAATGAGGGAGGTGAATTGCAAACAAGACACCATTTGGTCATCATCTCGAAAAAGTTCCCCAGGGGTGAGGAACGTAGTAACAAAAAATAATTGAAATCAATAAGCGGTTTTCCATTTTATTACAAAAAACATTTTTTTCAAGATGGCCGCCCCAGTCGGCCATCTTGGATCCGGCCACGCCCAAAATCAATAGGGTTCTTCCTTTTCAGGTGGTACATGTGTGACTCAAATTTCAAATCGATATGGAGAACAGTTTATGAGTTATCGCACTCACAGCTATAAATGTTTTGACGCCCCGGACGCGGACGGACAGCCGGACGGACAGCCGGACGAGAGCCGGACGGACAGCCGGACGACCTGGGTGACAACAATATCCCCTTCCGCCACGCGGCGGGGGATAAAACACAATGCGTAAAAGTCAAACCGAGCCCCCGGATCACACGCGACATATTCCAAAAAGCGAGGCCAACCTTGAACATTCAATGAAAATGTGAAAATGGTCTCTGGGTGTCGCAAAAGGGCACAATTCCGAGTTTTCAGGACATATACGGTGGGACAGAATGTTACAGGCAGGATGTTGTGCGCTAGCTGCCATGTAGATCGCCTGAGCGCTTGACAATCGGTTCTTTATACATCACCTGCCATTTAATTGTTGTGGAACGTTAGCTTGAAGCAGCGCTCGCCAATGAGCTTGTGGCTCTGCGGGTTGCAGGAAAAAGGGTGAGAACACATAGATTGTACACTGAGGATTTCTCCATCTGGTTAAAAACCTAAAACTTTGAAATAAATTAAAAGATTTGGGAAAGGACATTGGGATAAAATTGAGGGCATCTTCTATGTCTGGGTCCCATTTTAACCGGTTTGCTTAAAAGTCCGTAAAATCACAGAGAAAATTCTGCCAATAACTCTGATGGACCTCACACTGGTGGCCACGGAAATATCAGCAGCTGGCTTCCATCTATGTACAAGGGGTTTCTGAGGTGTTTTACTCTGGTAACGCCGACATCAATAAACTTTTCATGAAAGATCTGTCACTACAGACCCCAAAAAAAGAATTTAAAATATTGTTCATTAAAAACATCTGAAGGGAGTAAGCACTGCATCACGGCGAAAAGAAACAGCCTGCCAGCTTCCAGCATGCTTCGGTAAAACAGAGGGATCGATGTCTATCCACGCGCTTCGTATCAAGAAGAAAAAGCTCGTCACCATAGCCTAGTTTCCCAGCTCGCTTAAGCAAGCAATGGGCAAAGGCTTTCCATGGGACGTCGGAGTATAGAAGCCTTCGTGCTGAGAGGAGGCGAAAAGCCATCACTTTGCTCGTCACATCTATTGCCCCTGTCCACCTTCTGCAGTCGGCAGGCTTATTATTCCTGGCCGAGCCAGTGCTTTCCCCCCAGAAAAAATCTACAAAAAAGCTTTGAAGTTTTTTAGGATAAAACTGGGGCCTGCAGTGCCTTGAAAACATGCCATAGCATTGATGCCGCAAGATTATTAATGACCAGAGTACGACCCCGGTAGGAAAGCTGCCTCAATAATCCCTCCATTTTTATAACCGCTGCTCAGTTTTAGTAATCAGCGATTCCCAGTTTTTTGAAATAAAATCTTGAGTTCCAAGAAAGACACCGAGGTAGCGTATTCCTTCATTGGTCCATTCAAGCTGCCCTGGTAGGTTGGAGGGGGAGTTTCATTCCGTGGACCTAAGTAAAAAGCTTTGCTCTTTTCCAAATTAACTTTAGTCGAGCTAGCAAGGCTAAATTCCTTGACAGACTCAACCAAAGCACGAACATCGTCATCAGAGTGCACAATTGCGCAGAGATCATCCGCATAAGCAATGGTCTTTACGGGATTTTCTAACGGCAGAGGATAAACCCTTGTAGCCGTGTACGTAAACGATGTAGTAAAGGTTCAATTGATAGGGAGTATAGAAGGCCAGCACAGGGGGCACCCTTGACGAATACCCCTGGTGACAGGGAAAGGCTGACTTAAGATGTTATTTACTTTGCAGCAAAAAATATTATTTACAAATAGTTTAATATAGCAATAAAATTTTCCTTAAACAACCCCCGTAAAACAGCAAAGAGATAAGAATGATCAATCGTGTCGAAAGCTTTTTCTTGGTCTAAAACACAGACCAACATTCCTATGTTCAGCAATACAAATATCGATCATGTCACGTAAATAAAAATGCTATCATGTATTGTCCTTTTAGGATGCAATAAGATTGATTGGGGTGTACAATCTCCCCAATCAAGGTTTGAGGCGGTTGGCAAGAACTTTGAGAAATTTTGTAGTCCGTGCGAGGAGCGAAATGGGACGCCAATTTTAAGTTGCTGGAGGTCTCCTTTCTTAGGTATGAGAGCAGTTGCCCTGCGACAGCTAGTGGTACAAGCCTGATGTAGGCTATCAATAAGAGGTCAAGCAACTCGGGTCCAACAAATCCCAGAAGGCTTTGTAAACTCTGCAGGGATTCCATCAAGTCCAGAACTTTACCTGTGGCAAAGTTTGCAAAGCTGATAAAGTTCGTCAAAGTCACTTCCTTGTCAAGTTTTGCATGCAGATTCGGACAAGGTGGGCAAAGAAGTGGTTAAGGAACTATCATGTCTTCTTTGTGTTTCTGGCACAATACAAGTCAGAGAAGTATTGTTTGTCAGCTTCTAATGTCTTTTGATCTGTGTTTGCTTCGGCCTCCTGGTGCCGCAGCGAAGTTATTTGCTGGTTTTCTCTTTTTGCCTTCCAAAGCAAAAAAAAATTGAAGGAGTATCAATAAAGCTGTAGTTCTCCATTCGCAGCCTAATTAGAGCCCTCTGGCTTGTTTTGACAGGTTGAGCAGGAGGGCTTTCTTCGTTGTATAGAGAAACTAGTCCTTTCAGCACTGGGAGTTGAAGGCTTGACTGGAGAGACAATATTTCTTTGGCAATTAGAGATTGCAGCGCGATTCTTCTTGTCAAAAGAGCTATATATTGCTGCAAAAGGTCTAATATGGGTTTCGCATTGTCCCACCATTGTGGAGGCAGGAGAAGGAAGCTTCCGTAGTAGTAAAACTTCCCAAAAGGTTCGAAAGGCGACAGGAAAAGCGTCATCTTGCAGAAGACTCCATTGAAGGTCCAATGGGCAGTGCCACGATTTCGACCGGGAAAGTATATGAAGAACAACCATGTGTGGTCCGAAAAGCCACTTGGGTGTGTCAACATGGTCATGACATTAAAGAGTCATTATTAATGTAAAATCTGTCTACCTTGCAAGATAGCCGGCCATTTGCACATCGGCACCACTGTATTGCCGTGCAGATGGGTTCTGGAGTCTCCATACATCCATAAGGGAGAATTTGACAATGCCTCTTTAAGGTGGTACTTGTGGGGGCTCTTCTCCATTACGATCAAGGGTGGATACAATGTGCATTAAAGTCCCCACACAGACAAACAAGACCATCAAAACAAGGTGTGTGAGGAACATTTCTAACTGTGTGAAAAACTATTCTTTCTTTCTCTACTGGTGATATACATTTATTAAAGTGTGTTTATAACCATTATAAAGGAAATTAACTGAACTAAATGCCCTTTAATAATCTCCTTAAAAGTGACATTTTCAGGACAGAAGAAGGATTAATAAATAAGCCACTCAGCACTAGGACAGGTCAAGCTACTAAAGAACCATTGTCCTTTCATGATGCGAGTCCATTCCTCAGCCACGAGGAGCTACATCTTGTTCTTGCAAAAGAACAACATCAAAATGTTTTTGCTCGACAAGCAACTTTACTGAGCTTCGCAGGGTGAACGTCCCCATTTATATTTAAATTTACAATAGAAGGTCATGTGTAGGTAGGGAGGTTTTCAGGTAAAGGAAGTTGGGTTGGCTTGTAGCTCTTCCGAGCTTTCAATACACACTTCTAGGCGAAATACTTGTGACTCAGTCACACCAAGTTTTTCAGCCTGAGGAGAGAGTCTTGAGAGAGTTTATAAAGCCAGACAGGTTGGGAAAAGGTTTATATTTAACGTTTTTCTTTCGAAAATGTCCTGAAGAAACTGGATTTCCATGGGGATATAATCTCATCACACCTCCAGTTCCTTGGCTATTGCTGGGTCTTCCAGACCTCGCTACCAGCACTGAGAGGCAAGCACGAGGCCCCATCTGAGTCTAATCCGAATGGTTATTTTTCTCTCACACACGAAGCGATGCTCTACAACGGGAATATCCGTCGTC
>CM068964.1:93894466-93916966 GCA_035128595.1 Eptatretus atami | reverse complement strand
AAGAAATAACTAGATGTGGGTGCGTCGCCGATGTCACACTTACTCTATGCCGTGTTATTTTGATGACTTGTTCAAGTGCAATGTACTTTTAATTAATTGCGGTGTGGATTGCATGCCTGTCCCTTTCGACAAGACGGATGTAAGATTCGTAGGCCTAAGGGAAGAGAAGATTAGACGAAACAGAGGAGAAGAGAAGAGAGGACGGAAAAAGATTCATCTTCACTGTCGACCGCTGTGGGTTTCTGGTAGCAGTTAAGACCCTCCGACGTAGCATGAGTGCCTTGTGTTCGCGTGGTGGAACCCCGACAACCGAGCTTGTGTTTTATGCGCAGGGTGACGTACGTGGCGCAATGAGGTTGGAAAGTCTTGGCTAGAGGGGAATCCCTGCCGGATGGTGTCCGAAGAGGACACAAGTGCGCGAACAGGGCATGTACGGGGATATGAGCGTAGGTTGGAGTTGCCGGCGCTGTGTGCGCGCATAAAAAAAAGCAGCCTCGCCATTTGTGTGAGTGGGACATTCGAGCCCAGGCAGGGGGTGGACGACCCGCTGTAGTGGGGCACAGGAAGTACTAGTTAGGGGGGATGGCGTTAGCGATAATTAGAGCCGGCCTCATGGGGCAGGGACCAAGGCCTCATTGGGGCCTGTGGGAATGGATTAGTTAAGGGATTTTCAGTTTAGATTTATGAAATGGAATGTTGATTTGGAGACAGTGGAGGCCGACTGGACATTGTAGTGAGTACGTAGTAGCTACGGTAGATGTAAATGTAACGTGTATTGATTTTAAGGGATGACGGGAGCAGAGTTAGTCGTGGGGATTTAATTTAGGAGGAAGCAGTATAAGAGTGTTGGTGTGAGTTGTGAAATGGAAAGTGCGTGAGGAATGAGTGTGGGACAGCGGGCTAAGTGTGTGAGTGGAAGCGATAGTGAGTATGCTTGGCTGCGATGATGATTGGGGGGGGGAATGATTCCCACCAAGTGACCCGGGTCAGTTTAATGTTAGTTAGTGTTGGTTTCAAATTTACTAAATGGAGGTCGTTTTGGTGTGTGTCGAGAAGAAGGCAGAAACCCGTTTGGAGGGGTTGCAGGAGTTATTGGACCGCCCTGTGGCGTGGCTGATGGAGTGTAGTATTTTGTTTAGTGGGCTAGCCGCCGGGCACCGGACTAAGTCCGGCACCGGTAGTAGGTCAAGGGCCCAGAGAGGTGTCGTCGATCAGTGTATCGTGGCTATACGGTCGCCAGAATGCCCACGTTGCAGTGTAGTGGGTACAGGTCGATTCACCTCGGGAAGGAACCGGGGCATCAACACGCCACGTGGCATCGATAGGGGTGAACTGTTCCGTTTAGAGAGCGGCTATACTCCCTCGCGTTTGTATTTGGGAGCAGTCTTAGGCTCGGAGGCATCCTGGGGCCAGGGGTTGCCATGGTCATAGGATGGTTCGGCAGAGGGAGTCTCTTTGTTAGTTTGAGGCCACGACTGCCTGACTTCCTAAGTCTGGACGAACCGGAAATATGTGCTGAGGAGCACGAATGAAATATTAGGGCATGGCAAAGATTTGCTGGAGTACGACCACACAACAGCGCCATGATCTTTGGTTTGTTTAGAACCGATAATTTTAAAGGTTGTCATGGGTTTTTTTGGAAAGCCCGGGGTAGTTTTCAGGTTAATGAAACTGTGGTGGCTGTATTAGGAGATGTTCCTTCAGCACCATCCATGCCTTTCCTGCTCGTTGTACGCCCGGAGGCTCAGCCGTTGGAGGAGTCGGCTGAACCCTGAAGGAATGGCCATTCTGAGCTTTCATTGGCCTCTAGAGACAGGTCGCTGATCGCTCCCTATTTCCCCTCCAGAGAGGGAACGTTAGGGGTTGGAGTAGGCTTAGGTTGACGAGATAAGTTAGTGACAATGACGTAAACGGGGGGTTAGGGAGACATTTAAAGGGAAATAAAATAAGAGGGGCTAAATTTGTTGTGTTTTGTTGTTGTGTTTGGCAAATTAGGAGTGGGTATGGAGAGGCAAAGGCAAAGGCGATAGAGTGGGGGGGAGACGTAGGTTTAGGTCCGAGCCGCCTTCAGGCGGCCGCACACGGCACTCCCTCCGGACTGATGGAAACACACCAGAAGGCCGGCCAGCTTCACCTGCGCCTGTTGTGCTGCACGCCGCCTGTTCTGCTGGGCCTTGCCTTGCCATGCCTATTTGTCCTGCCTCTGCACTGACCCCATGCTGCTACCTTGTTTGCGTTTGCCCTGTGTCCATCCATCACCTATGTGCGCCAGACATCCAGTTTTTGCAGGACTCCATGCAGGCAGCCCGTGCATTCCCATTTTCCCCCATGCTCTTTGTGTTTTGCGACCGATCTGATCATCCCCTGCATCAATTGAACTTTTTGAAATTGACTTTGCCTCTCCCTTTCATAGTCAATGTCCTGGCCATGGTTAGTAGGATAAGTCAATGAATTGTAGAATACGTGACCATCACCTCTGTTTGTTTTCGAGCCGGCAATTTAGTTAAGTTGGCCGAATGAGTGTGAGAGTTTGTTAGTTAGTTACGTCAGTGCATTAGGTTTATTATTTTTGGGACACGTATAAAGAAATGTCGCACTCAGGGATCGAAGGTAAACGACTAGGGAAAACTACACAATGCTGTCAATACGAAAATTTGACGACTCGGGACGAGTCTGTAAAAGGGGAGGTGGGTATTGTTACGAATTAGGATTGATTGCACACAACTACAGGTTTCCGTTAGTCAGCTATGTGATAAGTGGCTTGTTTCCTAAGAGATAGTCTCACCTTAATTGTTTAAATGTTCAGAAATCGATTGATGCGCTGTGGATCGATTTATAGTTAAGAGCAATCCCAACACAATGAACGTCTCCCCCCTCTTCTGCGAAGAGGAAGAAGAGCCTTACGTCCTGTGATTCATGACGTACAACTCCCTCCCACCCGTGGTTGAGCGGGATGGATACGAGGGCATGAGTCACGCCGGGCGTGGGGAAGGGGGCGGAGAAGATAAAGAGGAGATCCTTTCTTGGTTCGTGTTCTGAGTTTGGGAGTGGGGATTGAAGGGCGTCGTTCGCAGACCTTCGGTTCCTGTTTGGCTTGGGTTGGGTTGAGGCCTTCGGAAGCTTTTTGCTTCTGCAGAGGAGTTGTTTCAGCAGCGCTTCGGGTCCTGCTTGGCTCCGTAGAGCTTCGGCCACGCTTTGGCTCGGGTGGAGACTTTTGGAGAGCTGCTTTGTTGGGAGAGAGTTGAGCAGGTTGCTGCTCGACTGCGAGTGGTGGCTTCTTCTTCTTGGTTCGTGGAGCCTCTTTGTTCCTTCCGTTTTGGGTTCCTGGTTGTTGCGACTCGTGCCTCTTCTGGGAGGTGGTTCCTCGGGGAAGGAAAAGAAGCGCCGCATCGACGGGAGGGATCGCGCCTCGTCTCACCAGCACGTGTAGGAAGCACAGGAGGATTCGCTGGAGCTCGGGAGGATCGGCGGCTCACGCGATTGGATCCAGCTCGCTCTCGCTGGAGCCCGGTCGAACAACTGAAGCCACACGAGGTTGAGGGTTTCGAGATAGGCTCTGGTTTCGCTACCTGTCCCCGGCTGGACCCGTTTTAAAGGCCCACCACCATTTTATTGGGTTGGTGTGTGTGCGTATGTTGTCCGTGGGCCCGTGTCTACTATGTAGTAAAACGTTAAGGATTGTGTAGAATGGTTGTAGTTCTCCTGTCATGCGTGTTGGCCTTGTATAATTGGCATACGTTTTTACCTTGTTTAATTGCACTAGCGAGCATGCCTTCGTACTTATTACAAAATGTCCTTGTGTGAAGTAAACCGTTCGTTGCCGTCCTCTCTTTCCCTTAATTAGCTGGCCATCTTGCTCTTGGAATATGTTGTTTTAAATAGCCGGTAACGTGGAATCGGTAACGGGACCGCGCGATAATACAACGCTCGGTTATCCCAAAGAAGTGAGCTGCTTAAGCGGCTCGTTTCCAACGGTCGTTGACGTACAATCTCTCGGTAGTCTACGCGCGAATTAATTAGGTATAATCGACAATTTCGGCGATTACCTGTACGCGGGAGAGTGCGGACAAGGGTTGTGGTGTGCATAAAAAACACCCGTGGTCTGGTTCGCGTTGATTCCGGAAAGCCGCGACTGATTGTCCGTTCGGTGGGCGAAGCGACCGCTATTGGTTGACGCGGTGTTCGAACACAGGCGGGCAGAAATCTACAACATACATTTATTAAAGTGTGTTATAACCATTATAAAGGAAATTAACTGACTAATGCCCTTTAATAACTCCCTTAAAAGTGACATTTTGGACAGAAGAAGGATTAAATAAATAGCCACTCAGCACTAGGACAGGTCAAGCTACTAAAGAACCATTGTCCTTTATGATGCGAGTCCATTCGCTCAACACGAAGAGCTACATCTGTTCTCTTGCAAAGAAACAAATCAAAATGTTTTTGCTCGCCAAGCAACTTTCCTGAGCTTTCGCAGGGTGAACTCCCCATTTATATTTAAAGTTACAAAAAGAAAGGTCATGTGTAGGTAGGGAGGTTGTCAGGTAAAGGAAGTTGGGTTTGGCTTGTAGCTCTTTCCGAGCTTTCAATACACACTTCTAAGGCGAAAAACTTGTGACTCAGTCACACCAAGTTGTTCAGCCTTGAGGAGGAGACGTTTGAGAGAGTTTATAAAGCCAGACAGGTTGGAAGAAGGTTTAATTTTAACGTTTTTTTTCGAAAATGTCCTGAAGAAACTAGGATTTCCATGGTGATATATCATCACATCCTCCAGTTCCTTGGCTATTGCTGGGTCTTCCAGACCTCGCTACCAGCACTAGAGGCAACGACGAGGCCCCTCTGAGTCTAATCGATGGTTTATTTTTTCTCTTACACACCGAAGCGATGCTCTACAACGGAAATCGTCTTCTCTAAAGTTAGTTGTTTACGCGGGAGTTTAGACGTAACAGGGATTACGTTTTTATCGGAGGCTTCGCATCTCCCTCTGGGGCTGTACCTTCTCCTCCATTACCTCAGACACTTCTCGTCAGCAGGGCGGGCGACGAGAGCAGGTTTTGGTTTTTGATTTATTGTCGTGACCGGGTGGTGACCAACATCTTGGGCGTTGCGCTCGTGTCCTTGTTCTGAGGGGATGAACGGAAAGAATGCTCAGCGAAAAACGAAACCTCAGCAGAAAACAGCTGCAGATTCAAAAAAAGTTTCAAGGAATAGAAAAAAAAAGGATAAAAAAAAAGAAAAATAAAAAGCACAAAAGAAAAAGAAAATAAGAAAGGAAAGAAAAAGAAGCCCAAAAGAGAAAAAAAAAGAAAAGGGGCCGCCAAGGAAGAAAGTAAAGAAAAAAAAGCAACAAGAAAGAAGAAAAGAGAAAAAAGCCCAAAAAAAATGAAAGGCGCAAAAGAAAAAAAAGCAGGAAAGCAGCGAAAAAAGAAAGGAAAGAAAGCCCCCAAGCCAAAAAAAAGGCCAGAAAAAGAGGAGTAAAGGAAAAGGACCCCCCGCCCAAAAAAGCGAGAAAAGCCCCCAGAAAAAAAAAAAAAAAAGCAATAAAGCCCCAAGAAAAGAAAGAAAAAAGCCAAGAAAGAAAAGCGCAGAAGAAAAAAGCCAGCCCCCGTCTTTCTCTTCCTCCGTTTCAGCTAACACACTGAACCTATTCTGCAGCAGAAGACCAGCTGCCGAAGCTTCTGTTTCTAAAAAGAAAACATTACGTTCATTCGACGGTGCTATCTTTTTCAAACAGCTCGCCTGTGTGTCCTCACTTCCGCTTCCTCTTTTATAACTCCTCTTGGAGGACACGGTAATAAAACCCACGTCATCAGCGGGAGAATTATTGATTTCCGCGCTCGAAAATGAAGGCTGATCTGCCGTCCCCGACGCGCCATTATTATTACTAATATCGGCATCTGGTTCTGTCCGTCTAGAAGTGCCACTAGAATCGGCGTTTCTTCCTGACTGTCTAGATGTGCCACCGGATATATACTCCTGACAAGCACCTATTAAATGTCCGAAGGCACCACACGTGAAACACGTCATTGTCTCTGTTGCAATGTACATTCGATAATTTCGATTTTCAACTACCAATGTAGCTGAGGCATTGAGCGATTGAGCGTTGTTTTTTAGCACCATGTAACAGTGCCGCCGGAAGGTCATGATATGGCGGACTGAGGAATCCGAACGCAAATGAAAGTGAATCATGGAGATTTTTGACACCACCGTGCCAAATTGTCCCAAAACAGACAAGATCTGTTCGCTTTTAACAAAAGGCGGTAAATTAGATAAAGTGACTTTCACCGCCGGTGAGTCCAACATACTAACGTTAACGAAAAAATCTGGCGGTAAAGACAAACCGGTTTCAACTGCCTGAGCAACATAGCGCTCCTCGGAAAGAAACACAACACCTCGTTGGTTCATCTTTGAAGCTGCGAACACATTTTCAAAACCAACAAGTTTACCCAAGCCCATCACGACGTCCTCGACCCAAACCCCGTCGGGTGGACTAACTAATATCCCATTCTTACGAGTAAGTGACTCGTAAATGCTATTCTCTGCAAGACTGTTTGCCATAGCTTAAACAAAAGGAAAATAGCACGGCAAAGCAGGTGTAACCCTCAGCCCTACGCAAACGCCAATTTCAAGATGGTGGCCATTAGAAAATCGCAGCACGCCCATTTTTGAAAGGAACCTTCCTCTACTCAACCCAAGATACCCTGCAAAAATGGATTTATCGGACAAAGGCGTTCTCCTGAATTGACGGAATCAATTTCCAAGATCTGGCTACATGGAGGCCACATGAAAATCGCAGCGCGCCCATTTTCCGAAGGACCTTCCTCTACTCAACCCCAACATACCCTGATAAAAATGATTTAATCGGACAAGGCGTTCTCCTCAAATCGACGGAAACCAATTTCAAGATGGCTGCCATGGAGGCCAATTGAAAATCGGCAGCACGCCCATTTTCGAAAACTTCCTCTGCTCAACCCCAACATATCCTGCAAAATGGATTTTAATCGACAAGGCGTTCTCGAAATGACGGAACCAAAGCTTGACAGACGCCACGATGACGCCCCCGACAACGCCTATGACGACAATACCCCTTAGCCAATTAGGGCTGAGGGTAAAAAGGACCTGTCGCGCAGAATTTGCAGGCGACGGTAAAATAAAAAAAAATGAAAAATTCGTAATGAAAACCGACAGAAAATGTCGATATTTCCAAAGCACCAGCAAGCAGAATGCAGGCCCCAGCAACACATCGTTGTTAGGCAAGCAACAAAACTTACCGTGTGCGCTTCTCTCTCTCTTTCTTTCTCTCTTGTGTCTCAAATACAGAGGGAAACAACAGGGATACAAACACACAAACGGGGGTGCAAAGGAACAAAAGTTGGGAGTAGGAAAAACCCCCAGAGACAGAGTCTCACACACAAACAGTAGCACCGCATCATCCACGCCAACACACGACAGCCAGAGCAGGGGGCAAAGAGAGAGAGAGAGAGAGAGGGAGAGGAGAGAGAGAGAGAGAGAGGAGAGAGAGAGAGAGAGAGAGGAGAGAGAGATAGAGATAGAGGAAGATTCTATTGGAGCCATGTGTTGGCTCGAGGATGTGGGAAGTCCAGTAAGCCAAGGTGGATGTGTGGCTTTGGTTGCCACAGGCAGAGGTTTGGAAACAGCAAGGTGGGGATGCAGACTGTATATAAGGCTTAGATTGTCCGGCTGTTCAAACGGCCAGCCTTGCCAATGTTCAGACAGCTTGTGAATTATTTGGATCCTCCATAGTCCAAAAGAACAGTCTTTCTTTTATTCATCACTCTTCAAAAGCTCCGGCATGATTTCACTACTGCTTCCAACCCCAATATCTACCCACCTCTTTTTGTAATATGTCTTTTCCACACTACATAAACCCATTTCATTATGCTTATCTAATGTTTCACAAGGAAACGCAAGGAGGCGAAACGCAGGAGATGGGCTATGAGCACCGATCAGATGGCTTGTGCTTATCTACACCACCATGTATCTGTAAGTCCATTTTTACTTATCTTCTAGGTGATACATGCGCATCTTTTTTCTGAACTCGGGAGGAATGGAGATGGGACTTACAGTGCTTACCATAATCACTCTTATCTTAACTTGGATCTGCCGTCCTTTTCATTTTAATAATCTACATTCAGCGACTGCACGGACAATTGGCAAGTGCAACCAGACACACAATAGTGTGTCACTATATGCTGTAGTACACAAGGGATTCAATGGCATATATAAATATATGTCCACTGACCCTAAATGCAGACAGGCTCAGCTGGCTTTACTTCCGATCATCCAAAAGGATGGCGCTGGAGGCATGTCAGGTGCCATCCGTCTGGGTAAAATATGAATACGCCAGTAGAATTAGTTTGCAGGTAATGAAAAACTGGATTCTGACAAGTGCAGGTGTAAAATACTATACTTTTCCAGTGTGTATAAACGACAGCCGTGTATTGAAATTGTAAACAATGTATTGTCGCCCTCAAATATACCAATTGACAGTATTCGATCATTTTATTACTGATCTAGAGTTAATACGCTTTTGTACTTAACGTATTGGATACGCTGAACAAAGTGATTGGAAGGTATACGATATGCTTACTCCTGTCCGTAATTTTGTCTAACCAGTTTTATTCTCTATTTTCAAGAAGTCTGAAGGAGGAGAGGATACCAGAGTTTATTTTTCTTTATTTTTAATATTATATAAGAGGAATTTTTTTTGTCACTAGAAAAGGATTCAATACGGTATATACATATTTTCTTGGGATTCAGGGCCGTTT
Organism: Eptatretus atami; assembly: GCA_035128595.1. NCBI lineage: Eukaryota > Metazoa > Chordata > Myxini > Myxiniformes > Myxinidae > Eptatretus > Eptatretus atami. The sequence goes on along the minus strand of CM068964.1, from coordinate 93,908,177 downwards.
GAAGATTTTGATGAAGCTTTTCAGCTAAAGCCGGAAATCCTCGTCGATGCTTTTCCTCGTCGAATGACGGCAACGTATCTCTTCTCGAATTCGGGGTCCGAGCAACTCCCTGTCGCTGTCACTGTCATTTGTAAGCCTCCTCCTCCTAAATGATGTTCGTCCTCTGTGCCGTCCATGTTGTTGGAGATGCGCATTTCAGAAATGCTCACTTGATGATGTCCGATCGTGTAAATCTCCTACCACACATTGACGATCCGCCGCATGATCATCGAGGGTGTACCTTTCTCATCTCCGCTCTTGGTGTAAGTATTTCTCCCACTCATTATCCAGTCGGTTCCGCACCGATGTAGCCTGTCCTTGAACGGCTGTTGAGGGAACAATCAGGGGGCTACAGGAGCGATTCATCTCCCACCTCTGGGAATAAATATGAAATTGGTAACCGGAACCAGGAATCCCGGTGGGGGGGGTTGTCCGACGGACAGACTTTGGTGTTATCGGTCTTTGTGGACAATGAGCGATCCAGGGCTAGCATTGCTCGTCGTCGGGGAAGACCGCATCCCGGCTACTACTCCAGACCATGCGCACCCAGTCTGGACCAATCCCTCGTTCCATCCACCGCCTTCTGCGCATGAACAATGACGATCTAGCTGGAAAACTTGTCTCTGGGCATTGTCTCCTCTCTATACAACATACAGGCGGAAAGCTCGTTTCACCGTCTGGCGGTATTGGCGACACGACGTGGAATCGGTCCTTCTTGTGACCAGTAGTTGTTGATCATCACATTGTGTGCCAGGCTTATTTGTGGTGAGGTGGTTCATTATTAGACTCCTCACTATTGTGAATATTCTTGTGATTTGAGACCAGGTGTTCTTCTTCTACTTTTTGTATTTATTAGCTTTTCAGGGCCACGAGGCTCTTATTTCTGCAGCACCTAAACTCTGGGGTGTCTCCGGACGTTTTCCGAGCGTAGTTTATTAATTTTCGCACACTGTTATAAAACTTCTGTGCAAACTCTTAAACGCTGGAACGTTGAATTTTTAAAAATTTAAACGGTGGTATTGAGCTGTAGCAGCAGCTCCGCTGCTTACAAAAGGTGTTCATTTGGGATATATTGAAATTCAGCATTTGAATTGTTTTTAAGATGAATTTTGTTTTTTTCTATTAGCCCTTGTATTCACCAGCACCTCACTTTTACCTTTTTTGCCGATATAATAAAGTGTGGTTTATACACCGGAAAATACAGTACTCATTAGATTTAATAAATTGTGTGGACAAACTCGATGGCACTTTCCCTCCGCTCCAGCTCTGTTGGTCTGTGTGTTATATCCGTCTCTAACAGTGGTGACTCCATCTACATCTCTCTCTCTCTCTCTCTCTCTCTCTCTCCTCTCTCGCTCTCTCGTCTCTCGCTCTGTCTCATCATGGACAACTTTTTCCCTCATCCCAACTCTCTTTTCTGCATATGTGGCATTAAGATGTCACCATGCATGATTGTCTTGGATGTTGGGTACCGTCTCTAACCAGCCATGGGCGACTTCATCAAAGGCCCTTCCTGGTGACTCTGTGGGACTGACTCAATCTGTCAATTTCCAAATCTAATTTCTCGCATGAGAAAGTCTTTCCTTCTGGACTTGGGTGATGACGTAACTTTCCCGCAATGTCTCTGCGTCACGTTCATCTGCTCCAATTGCTTCATCCTGGATGCATGTGCCTTGTGAAAGTCGGCTCTTTTTGAAGAGCTATTCTCAGAGAGGAGTGCCTCGGAATGCTGATGAGTTCTGGAAGTTACTTCAGGACTGGTCTCCCCTTATCTACTGTCCCGGATGTTAACGTCAGCCTGGGAATTCTTCCACAGAAGCCTTCCTCTGTCTCTCTCTGTCCTCTCTCTGGTCTCTTCTCTGTCTCTCGTCTGTCTGTCTGTGTCTCATTCCATGTTCCATTCCATCTGCATCTTCAATGTTAGTCTAGCCCGTCTTCCCACCCAAGGTACACAGAATCGGTGGTGATGCAGGTGCTCTGATCAACTAGCATTTTCCTCGTGCAGAAAGAAGGAGCACCCAAAAGAAAAACAAATTCTTTTGTGGTGTTCCCCGCAAAACCTTTAAAGAAAAATAACCCCTTTTCCCCCAGACAAAATACTGTTGTGTCTCCTCCATCTAAAACTGGTGGCACCTTATTAATGTCTGGCTCTGGAGTATGCTCCCCCTTCTATATGCATTCCTTCTCTTTCATAAATGACAGAGCGCTCGCTCGTGAGAAGTCTGATGCTCAATTCCTGTTTTGCTTCCAAATCTTGTGTCTGAACCCTCATTCTCGGTACCCATCCTTTCCCTGTTGTTATCCGTAACTGCTCTGCTCTGTGTCTTTTGCACCTGAGATTTTTTGGAGAAGTTCTTGACAACCCTCAATCTGGCTCTAAACTGGACCAGACGCCATTTACGCTCGCATATACATTATAAATCTGCTGCTGCTCTTTTCTCTCTCTCTGCCTCTTTGCACTCGTCATCTTCCAACTGCTGGAAATTCCACCACATCATACTGGCATTCCACAAAAGGTTGCAAACACGAGCTCCCTCAACTACAGACCATATGAGCTTCCTTCCATAATCAGCAAGGTCATGGAATCAATCATCCAGTTGTAATAATCATTCCTTTCTCCAAAACAGCTCATCTCAGATCATAATTAGTTCAGACAGGTCACTCACCTTGACATGCTGCTTCCTTATCTCACCAACAATGCGAGGTCCTCAATGTCACGACATGAGATCAGTAGCTCTGGTGTCTCTTGGACATATCTTGTGCTTTCAATTCAGTCTGTATCCTCGCCTTTCTCACAGAACTTTTCATGCATGGCAATTTCGAGGCCAACTCCAACATGGCATACTGACTTCCTCTACACTCGTAACCAACATGTGGTCTCACGATCCTTCATCTTGCTCCCTGTCAAGGCTGGAGATGAGCCAGGCAGAATTCTGGGTCCAGATTCCCATTCTCTTTCGGCTCCATTCATCAACTCGCGTATCATATTTTCATTGATTCTGCTGGTGTAAACCCTCTTTCTTTATTTGTTTGAGGAACTTCACCCTTTGCAGTGACATCCGCTCCACAACCTTCAGAGAGGAAGGGTACTGCAATGCCTCTGGCTCTCGTTTTCAGACATGCACAAAAATGAGAAGATGGTCAAACACTTGGAGTAATGTCTTTTTCAGTCCCGACAAATATCACCCTCCACTATCAGTCCTAGAAAAGTGCTGTCTCTGGCAAAAACGAGCTCCCGCACCTCCCCTCCCCCGATCTTACTTTTGTAACAATCCTATGGAGAGTGCAGTTATTCCAATACTCCTGGTCTTCTCTATCAGCCAATGATCTGTTCTTGGGGCAATACTACATTTCAAGCTATGCTCCAAAAGCGCACGCTAACTCGGCATCCATACTGTCTACAAAAGATACTCCTATGGCAGATACCTGAACTCCTATCTACCGTGGTAATGGTTCTGCATAAAAAGCGCCGAGCTTGATAAGAGTATGGGCTCCTCAAGCCCTCTGGGGCAGGCTTCCCTAGCGCTCGACAGTCTTGCCTACAGATTGGGATGTGCAAAATAGGAATCCAAGGCCTTCTAAGATGATTATAAATCTCGCCACAATTAGCTTGAGTCTATGGGTCTACCACTTCGCAATCACAGACATGTCGGTGGTCCTCCTGTCCTTTCTACAGCCTCCTTTCTGTTCTTGCACCCCACTCTGCTCATTCTGTGCTTTGTCCACTCCAGGTTTCTGCAAGGTGCATGTGGCCCACCAGCAATGCACCTTTTGTGAATTCCCAAAATGCAGAATACGATTTTGCACACCCTTTCTCTTGTTTCTCTATTTTCCCACCTGTGGAACTCCAACTCGAATATTCTCTTCAAGCTCACTCTTCCCTTCCATGTCTAATCAAGTACAAGACTTGCTGTTCACACCATGCTTAGATCATTTCCCGCAGAGTTCTGCGATAAAAAAACCTATGATTTTTCTCAGACCTCCATCAATCTGTTCCCACTGGAAGCCAGCACGTCTGTCGGAAAGTTTCATAATTTTTTTCTCTTGCTAGGAGAGTTTCTCGCACAGTTATGTGCCCATGTTCTGGTGTGTCTACTGGGGGTAGCTGGCATCGCATGCTCACTGTGCAGAGTACGCTCAGTCTCCCTAACAAGGCGCCTGCATCTCCCCATATCCGCCTGATGTGGCTCAAGTTCGAAAGTTCCTCCTCATTTAGTCCCAAAAAGCCGGACTGTTTGGTTTGTAAGCCGCCCCCCCCAAAACACGCCAACGAATTCAGGCATTTGGCTCTTCCTATCCTGCTTCATTTATGTTGGCTTCCTGAATCCGTATCCTTGTTCTAGACACCGACCGCGATGAGAGCTTTGGCTTATTGTATCGCTCAGATAAGATGTAAATGCGGCATACATATGCGACGAATGGGAAGGAGATCGCTACGAGGACAACGATGTTATTGAATTGAGTTGGTATGGAGAGTACTAGAGTGATAATTAACGAGGCATTGCACTCACGACATCATGTGGAGACAGCCATTGAAGGACTGAAATATTCAGCGCCTCAGATGCGCACGTTGCAGTACGTATACCCGGAGCGCAACCAAGCTTATTAGTTTTCTCGTCAAACTCTCTCGATGAAATAGGACCAGAATCACTCCGCCATACTGGACCATGCAACTAAAATTTAACAAATCTGAAGATCTACATCAGTCCCTGGTTCTAGTCACCTACCCAACCTCGTCAACCAAAGTTTTGTCCGAATTATGTCACGTTAGATGAGATTATTTGTGCTTACTCAATAAGTATTGTGGTGGGATTGTGGCCACTCAGTTCATTGGGGTGAATGCAGATTGCTTCAGTTTTCTCTTTTTTGAGTGAATCTGTTGTATGTCCGAGGATGTTCACCAATCAGAAGATCATTTTTGTGTCTTTTGTTACTGAGCCGACCTATACTACTGGAGCTCACCTGGGATTCGATGTTCGCTCCATATGCTCTCATCAATTTTTGAAGATAACTTCCTGGAGTTCTTGACAGACAGCAGACAAACGGGGGCGTGAAAACATAATACGCCTACTCCACGCTTTGGTTGTGTGAAGTAGTAAAATAAAAATTGAATACTTTAGAAGACAACAGCCAGTGGTATTTATAAATTATCAAAAGATAATGTCATATTGCAAAAAAGCTCCTGGAAATATTTGTTCTGTCTAAAAAACAAACTCCAAGTTGTATCATAGTTATTCGTTTTTTTTGGATGTTATATATACATGCTAATATATTTTTAAACTCTCTCATACCACAGTGTCGGGGTTTATTTTCAATGTGCTCTCGCTCTTCTTTCCTCCAGCCCTACAATGCAGTTTTAGATAGTTCTTCATCATTGTCTCAATGAACTCTTGTGAGATTGGGCCACTCCTGATGAAACCTAAACATGTGAAACCAAGAACACATGGGAAATAAAATATTTTGGTTTGACCATTCAACTTGATGAATACTTTACGCGCATAATGTGTTAATGCACTGGTCCTTTATTGTTAATGTTTAATTTTTTAGATTTTTTTTTTTCTACGGCCTGAGTCAACTTTGTTCTGCCTTTAACTTGAGAGAAGGGATAAGAGATCATGTCCTATATGTGGCTGTTTTAGACATTTCCTTCTCATCAGCTGTGCAGCCATTATATAACGCGTTGTCCTTTCATGGCCTGATTTGGAATCTTTAATTTCTCTTTTCTAGATTTTGATTATTCTTTTACTTGTGTTTGGACAATTAAAAAAGTAACGTATTAGATATAGGTTTGTTGAATAAAGAACACTATCTTGTTGAAAACTTGAATGTGACTAAATGCTCAAAGGGTTCAAGATACGGTTCTCGAAGGATATTGCCGATACTAACATGGGACAGGTGTCCCAAGTCAGTTATTAGGCAATATGAGTATCAAACACAGAGTGCAGAAGATAAGAAGTCAACTTGACTTGGTGATAGAGAAGGATAAGAGAGAAGACAATGTGGTTGCTGCGATGTGGCCCTCTTGGTTTTAGTTATGTGTATCTCGGATAAATCGTTTTTCCCCTTTTATTTTATTTCAGCCCTTTATACCAGTCATTGATTCCCCTTGAGGTACCGTTATTCCCAATCTCTGCTTGCTATCCTCGTGCTCGTTCCTGAAGCCCAAATCCGGACGGGCACTTTGGGTGGACAAGCCGCTTCCACCGTCTACCCGCTGTCTACAGAGACTCGTTTTTCTGAGCCAGAATCCCGTTAGGTCGTTATAGTAAGCTGCGCTACCATTCACCTTCAACTAGACACGGCGGTGTGGGCGGTCTTTACCAGTGTCTGGCCGAAACCCGCCCAGAAAGGTGGAACCAAATGAAGGCCCGGTCATCGGGACGGAATGACGTCGGCTGGCATAGGACTCTCTCTCCCCACTGACAATTCCAGTGATCGTTATCTTAAAAGAATTTAGCAGAAAGGAGTATCTCCAGATGTTGTGGAAATCGCTGAGTTTGGAAGTGTTTGTGGGTCGGTTAGGTATGTGTTTTGTAATAGGCGGTAAATGGCGCTTCGCAGAGTTGGTTTTTGAGAAAGAGAGCAAAGTCGAAGGTATAGAGTGGATTTGCGAAGTGACTATGAATTACGACCAAAACGCACTAAGTCTTCTGGTATTATCCGTGGCGCATGCTTACAAACTCGTGTCTGTACCTCCTCCCGCCCCCTTCTTTTCTTGGGGAAAAAAAAAACCCCTCCTTTTTGGCCCGCCGCAAAATAGAAAAAATAAAAAAAAAAAAGAGGAGAAAAAAAAAAAACACAAAAAACAACGGAAATTTTTACCACACGTGCCGGCGGTGGACTTCCGAACCGGCAAGCAGCTTTTGTCGTGTGTCCGCACCACGGAGTGGCTCCCTCTTTCCTCCTGACACGCTACGATGGCACCAAAACTCGTGAACCTGGACTCCCCCCGCTCCCAATAGCGCCTCGCAAAAGTCCTTATATTCTTTTCAACTGGGTTTATTTTGTCCTGAGTGTGGTTTGGGCGCCTGTCCGTTAGACTAAAGCCTGCTAATCACAGATCTTCATTGTTGTAATTGGTGTTTGCTTTAAATTATATCTCGCGTGCGAAGTCTGCTCTGTTGTCCGCATTTGTTGGAGTGCATAATGTAATTACCAGACGACCCAGCTACACCAATCTCTCTCGCGTGTTTACCCATGCGTAAACACCAATAAACCTTTTTCTTGGTGCCACTGCTTTTCCCGCTTATTGTAAATAGAATAATTGTAGACAACTATGTTCTCGAGCTGCGTCTTTGTGCTGTTTCCCTCCATTGTTTTTCAACACGCATCTCATTCCGAATCTGAGTTTCACGCCTCGTGTCTTTATTCCAAAGATGAATGCCGATATCCTTCTAGCCGGTATGTCCTGGGCAGATGTCGCCGACCTGCTCCGATCCGTCCAAGTAAGTCGGAGGGGTTGGTGAGGTGTCGCGGTTGTGTCCGCAGGCGCTCACCAAGGGCGTTGTGTATCTCCTCGCGCCGGAGTAGTTCAACTCGTAAGTCGCGGTGGATTCAATGTTTAGGTGAATTTGTGTCGATGCATAAGAACAGACGGGCGCTACGCGCCGGCGGTTCGAAGGTATTGGCTCCACGGTCGCGTCTAGTGCAATCCCGCCACGTCACGGAATATCCATGAGCGATGGCGACAATTCCGGGAGTCTGGTGAGGCAAATCCGACGTAGTTTCGCCCACCCATTGGTGTGGGGGGGGGGGGTTGGGGGGGTTGGCCAGTGGTCGTTCTCCGCCAGACCCGGCCCGCAACAGTATAAAGGTTATGGCTGCAAAGACACAGAAGCTCGAATGGTAAATAAATAACAGCAAAACCATGAAGCGATTACAAGACCGGCCTTCTCCGGACAGGCTGATACAATTGGTGGACTGCCGTGCACCCGCAGAAAACCTGAGGGGTGGGGGTGGCAAAGCGTATTGAGTGCAGGGGGTGCAATACTAGAGGGTGTATAGAAGACAAGACCCTGACTTGTCAGTGATGAAAAGTGAGAGGCATATAGACTCCCTCTTCATACGTCAGGGAGCATTCACAACCTCGAAACTTGACACGGCCTTGGGTTTCCACGTTGTGAAGCACCATCGAGACAAGATGTTGAGGTGGGGGAGCCAGTTACATGGGAGAGGCAGCTCTTACCTCAACCTGCTGGATAGAGGCTTAGTATGTGGATCAAGAGCCAGGTAATGCGACCAAAGGAAGAAACTTTGGTATGATGGAGATCCCCAGTCGGCAGCTGAAGTTTGGAGGCCAACAATTCTGAAAATGTGTTTTCGCCCAAGCAAGATTATGGCTGACGCGATGACAGCACACGAAGAGTTTCGAACTGACTAGCACTTCACACCACTCTGATAGAGCGGTTGTATGAGGAAGTAGGCAAGGAGGATTTTGCCATCACAGTTCTCAAGAGAGAAATTGAGAGATTTTGACAAGATGACTAGACATATTTGTCAAGGTCTAAAGCTAGTTTTTATTAGGATAATACAGCAAGGTCTGAGTGGGATGTGTGGCTTGCATGCCCGTTCTGTTTGCTAGGGAAGGATATGTTGAGGGGATGTCGATGGGAGAGGGTGGTAGTCCTCAGCACAGAGATGAGTTTAATTATATGCAGGGTTCAGGAGAGTGTATCCTGGTCTGATTGAACAGATTAGGGAATATAATTTTGCCTATAACACTGGTCTTGGGGGGCACTCCCAGCCTTGACAAGGGAGAGGAGATGAAATGCATTGTTATGCCGGCGTCTGGAATTCTTGGCAGATGGTATGCGGCACCATTCCTCCATGAGAAGTCATCAACTCACACCAGTTTGATGGAGTGGAAAATGCTGTCTTTGGCAATCGTTCCAGAATATCCCATAAATGCTCGATTGATTTCAGATCTGGTGACGCTAGAGGCCATAACTTGGATAACATCCAATTGTCATGCTTATCAAACCATTGGTGACCGCACGTGGTTTGTGGTGGGTGTCATGTGTCATCTGGGAACAGACTAGCCCCCTCCAAAGCAGCGAAAGAATGCCCTGCACATGGGGTGAAGGTTGACCACTCTGTAATAAAGTAGAAATAGGACATTGACTTTTGGCCTTCTCAATGGGAGTGACTGCAATCCAAGAACGATGGCACGGTGAAATATAATGTTCCACGCACAGATTACAGAACACAAGACTCCTACACTGTTTGCTACAAGCACTCAGGATTTATGAGATGTTCCTTTGGTTGGTGCCACACTCTTGTACTCCATGGTCTGTTCAGTTTCTTTGCATCATCTTTCCATTAATGGTCTTGGGAAATAAAAAAAAGACAACAAAGCATAAACTATCACAAGGCTACGAATGTTCACCTTGATAAAGTGTGACAAGAGCAGCAGAATTTCAAAGTTTTAAATGGAATACTTGTAGTATACACAATACAGCGCGAGGGCACGCTGTAGTAATACGATAATGTTTCAAGTCCAGGTGGTGCTCCACCGAGCTACCAGGTTCTGCCTGTCCCGACCCACGATGCTGGGAGCAATCGGTGTTGTTCAGGCGTGCTCATCAAGACGTATCAGCGTAGAAACCGACACCGGAAATCTTTCGGCCGGCATGGAGGAGTGAATGGTGCATAGTCCAAGAACCATGGTGAGGATGATTCATCTGACCCCTATCACATTTTGCACTGTCTGTATTCCATTGCCTTGTGCTCATTTTTTTTTTTTTCTCAGGGGCACTGGACTTACAAACATGCATTAACCAGGTGTGATTGAGTAGTTTGTGCCTGCAACCCACTATAGTATCCCCCTGTGGAGTTTGCTCGCGTACTTTTTTGATAAAAGCTCGTCTCGCGCCCCAGGTTGAAATTTACAGTCATGTTTATCTTCATTTGCTTGCTGCATTGCCTTGCCTTCACATTTAATGCATGGATGTGCACGATCCTGTGTCTGTGCTTTCCCCCCACCCCAACCTTTTTTGGTTTTGCCCCCCCCTTTGTTCATGATGTTTTTCCTTTGGAGTTCCATGATGAATCATTCGACACGTTGCTCGTGAAATATGCAGCAAGTTTGATGCTGTCCCTTTGTCGCTTGGAAGCTCATGCCAAACGTGCTCCAACAATCTACCCTTTTCAGTCACTGAAGGTCTCTCATGCAGCCAAGTTAGCCATAATTATGGACAAACTTAGGCTTGTCGCAGCATTTTTATGCATGAACTAAAGCATGCTGGGATGTTAGTTGCTTCATTATCTGTACGTGGGCTACACCTTGTTGGAAGCTGTTACTTTCAATATACTCTTTGCCCTCATTTACGAGGTGTGTAATTTTTTTTTTTGTCCACTAACCGTGTAGTTAGTTATGTAATTATTAATCTTTTCTAAGGTGAGTTTTACTATCTATTTCTGATCCTTTTTGTAAATGCAGAAGTTTGCTGGTGCATGGGAATTTTGCTACAAGTGAAGATGGGCAGAAGATGTCAAAACTCGAGGAAATGTTGTTGATCCGATGGAAGTCGTCAATGGAGGGCAAGGTAGGCAGACAAGTTTCATTCATTTTACTGACAATAGCTAGATTTTCTGTGTATCGTTTTTTGAATGATTAAACATTTCTGTAAGAAAGGGCAAGCTTGTAATTGCCCGCAACTGATGTAAGGCACCTGGCTTTTTAGTCAAGGCCAATGGCTCAATGCAATTAACACAATGTTCTTTTGTCGACATCAGTAGATTACAATCACCTCTTTCTTTTTTCTTATCATTGTTCAGTGTTTTGTTGTTACTCAAACAAGAACATCTTGTTTGTCATATGAAAAAAAAGTGTGACCTCACTGGAAGTATTTCAATCCTTCTATTTTGCATATCTTTGGTTTTTTCTTCTTGCTTCTTACCCATACCTCTTAAGTTTTCTCCTCTTTTATCTTGAGCTATTTACTTTCTCTTTTTGTTCTCTCTGCCCGCCCCCCCCCCACCCCTTGACTTCATTTCCGCCACCTAATTTTACATTTTTCCCTTGGCATTTTTAGTTTTATTTTTTATTTTTCCCGAAGTTTCCAGAAGGCAGTGAGGTGATGGATTGGCCGCAACAATGTGTATCAGCAAGGTTGGATAGGCAGATTGATGGTCATTATCCATCTGGTTTTTTCATCAACATTCAATTTCATTGACACATACGTACTTACTTTTTGCTTATTGTGGATTAAATTCAGATAAGGTATGTCATCGTGCAACCGTCTGTCCCGTCCGTCTCCTATTTGACTTCTCCCCGACAAAGCGCTGGGCCTATTTTAGCTGAAATTTGTGGCAACAATTCCTCTTTCCTGACTGGTAACAAAGGAAATTACGAAGCTGTTCCGGTCACATGAACTTTAACCACCAGTCTTCTTCTCTAGACCCACTAGTCAGAATGCTACAATTTGGGTTATAACATTAGGCACAGTCCACGATATTAAATTTCGAGGTAATGCCGGCATCACATGATCGAAAGCGTCACACAATGGCGACTTATTAAATGTTTGGGAAAATCGTGTAAATTCCCTTCAAAACTTCCTCCCAGACCCACAGTCAGAATGCTCCAAAATTTGGGTTACAACACTAGGCCATGGGCCGCAGATAAGTACAGGTTTTCAGTGGTCCTATTTTTTTAAAATTTTTTTGAATTTATTTCGAGAAGCTTGGAAATCCAAATGCTCAATCGTCTTCGCTTCAGCAGCTGTATTTGAAACGGCAGTATCTTGCTTGATTACCAGTCCTCATGTTCTTTACCCTAGGGGTTACCAACATATTAACTTTTCATCATGTAACTTTGCCATTCTCCCCTGAAACAGTTTGAATCTTCCCACCAGTACCTTTCTACCTATTATCACATGCATGCAAGATACCTATCCTACCTTACCTTCTCCCTCCACCATCCTACCACCTCCTTTCAACTTCATCCTGCTCATCTGAATTAAATTTTTTTTTTTTAATCCTTACCGTTTCTGATATTTTACTGCTTTCATTGTTCCATTGGCCATGTGAAGACCATACGTTACACTTTTTATAACGGTTAAATAGTTTGTAGGAACTGAAAGTCATGATCTGCCTGCCTGATCAAGGGCTCTTCAACCTTGCAGTTTTATAGTTTATTAAAATATATGGCTCTTTTGTTCTTGGTTTTTAATCTGTTGACCGTTTAATTTCATGGCAGGAACAAATCGAAGAACCAGCAATGGAGCAGTGTTTCTCCGATGGTGGGCGGCAAGAACTCCAATGTGTATGCAGATGTGTTTTGTCGGCCTTCTGTACTGAAAGAAACATTAAGAACTCTGTTTTTGGAGTACGTTCTACTTGGTCAATTGATTGAAGTTTACTTTTGCTGGCCTTTTTCAGGTTTTTCGTTTTTATTTACTTATGAATGGAACTACTGTAAAATGCTTCTTATAAGCAAACTGGATAAGTTTTGTGGGCTTGTCGAAATAATAATTAATTTCCCTGGATTCCTCCAGTCCCCATCTAGAAACCCCCCAGATATTAGAGGGTGCTCAAAGTGCAGGGTGCATAGGGGCAACACTGTTGTGGCATTGCGAAGAAAATTCTTCAGAAATTACATGTTCATTTTAGGTTAAAATCAGTTTCGCATTTGGGCCGGTAATACTGGATGAACTGGCCCTAATATAGGGTTTTGCTTAATTTTTCCACATGGCTGAGTGAAATCTATTTAAACTAGAGGAGGAGCACTCGGTAGAGTGCAAAACCTCGCCGCCAATACTGCTTGGGTCCACTTAAGTTAACCTGATATCTCCTATTCATGTGTAGGTCAAATAACGGATCAGACTCTAACTGAGACCACCGATTGAATAAAAAACTAGATCACGCTTAGATCCAAAAAATCGAAATTTGTTTGAAAAAGTTGCAAATTTTTTTTTCTACAATTTTTTGGGGGGGTTGGAAAATCCTAAAAGTGTAGAAATGCAAAAAAAAAAATCGAATAAATGTTTTTTAAAAAAGTTGCAAAATTTTTTTTTTTTCTCTAACAATTTTTTTTTTGGGTGGGTTTGGAAATCCTTAAACATGTAGAAATGCAAAAAAAAAAAAATTCAAAAATATTTTTTTAAAAATGGGCCATAGGGCATATTGGATTTTTGGACCAAGTCCAAAATCTAATGGCATGATCCTGGACGCTACCTAATCCCCACCAAGTTTCGCGAATCGTCCAGAGTTTTTCCGTAATACTGTTCACAAACAAACAGAACAGGGGTGAAAACAGTAAACCTCCGTCCATTTCGATGGCGGAGGTTAACTATCAGGGATCCCTGCATTGCCCGGTGCTGTTCTACATCCTGTTCACATTTTGAAGAAATAGATTTGTTTTTTTAGGTCATCTCTACCGGATGACCTAATAAAGGCCGACCAAATGTTGTCCGTCCGTACGTCCGTCAACATTTTTCATTCCGATCTTGATGAATACTTAGTGTGTGGGGTAGAGGTGATGAGTGTTGCACACGAATATAATTTTGTCGCGTGTTCAAGGTCAGGGACGAGGTCCGAGGTCACGTATGTTATAAAATCGCCATTTTCAAAACCTATCTGAGTTCTGCCATTCTACAAGATTCGCAACTGTTAATGTGATTATGATAGTAAAAAAAATATTATCTTGTATCACCGGACAGATTTTTTGAATTTC